>WYDE02196308.1:0-10596 GCA_009867175.2 Adela reaumurella | reverse complement strand
TTGTAGAATAGCGTTACTGGAGCCGCTCAAGACTTAATTGCGTGAGTAAAAGGTAAATACTTTTCATGGATCGATCACAATGTAAACCAATTTGAAAAGCGCGGCAATTCAATTTGACGTTTGGACCACTTTTCGACATGGTCGTTCCTAGGGGGCGACCCATTATATAAATAAAAATAAACATAAATTATACGGTTTTAGATAATTTCTTGGAAAGGGAGCCTGAAAAATAATACGGTAAACTTGCAGTGAAACAATTTTTTTTTTATGTTTAAAAGGCCTAAAGTTGCTCATAAAAGGTTTATTTTCGAAGAACTTATTGGCCGTCGCAAAAAAAATTAAAAAAAATAAAACACAATCATTACTCACCCAATCAATTAACAATACGCACAAGCCAAAGGGAAATATAGTTGGTGTAAATGTTTATG
This sequence comes from Adela reaumurella, assembly GCA_009867175.2. Taxonomy (NCBI): domain Eukaryota; kingdom Metazoa; phylum Arthropoda; class Insecta; order Lepidoptera; family Adelidae; genus Adela; species Adela reaumurella. The sequence goes on along the minus strand of WYDE02196308.1, from coordinate 10,168 downwards.
TACTTTTTTTTTCTTTACCACATACCAAAGTTCAATCGGATTCAATTCTGTTCGTTGTGGGGGCCAGTCTAATAGAGATAGAGATTGGTTATTGAGGAATTCCTTCACGGAGTAGGTTGTGTGCTTCAGGTCATTGTCATGTTGGAAGGTCCAGATTTCTGGTGGTTTGTCTTCTGCGTACGGAAAAATTATCTCTTCCAAGATTCTCTTGTACTGGCATTGGTCTAGCATTCCTTATATTTTTTTAACAGGTCCAACCGCGTGTCCAGAGAAGCATCCCCAAACTTTGACGTTTCCATCACCATGTTTGATTGCCTTTTTTTGTGTACTTGGGATCAAATTCCTTATTTTCTGAGCGCCGTACATATTCTTTGCTATACGAAGTCAGTCTGTTTACCTTGGTATTGTTGGAGAACAAAACTTTTTTCCATTATCTTTCGGACCAATCACCGTAGTTTCTTTTGAACGCCATTCGCAGTTGTCTGTGTCGCTTAGTTAGAAGCGGAACCTTAGGTGCTATTTTTCCGAATACCTAAACTTCCATCAGGCGTCTTCTTATAGTGCATGCATTTACAGCTTGGGGGTTGTCGTTGCCAAGAACGTAGTCTTTTGAACTCGTAAAAGGATTTTGCTAGGCGACTGCAGCTATTCTTGAATCGTCGCAACGCGTTGTTTTTCTTTCTCTGGGTTTTCTGGGAAAATTGTCAGATGTGTGATATTTCTCAGAATACTTCACTGCATTGTAGATCATGTCTTTGGCACATTTTATGTGGTCTGCAATCTTCTGACATGACCATTAACATTTGTGAAGCTTTAATATTATTTTTCTCTTAGCTGCGTCACAGTTTTTATATTTTCCCATCTGTAGGGCATAAGAAACAGAATAACTGTTACTGAAATAAGAAGAATGGCGCCAAAATGTAACAATAATGACACAGAACACCGTTATCCATCATGAAATTAGAATTTAGAACACAATATTTAACCGTTCCTAATTAGTTGTCCAGAGGCCAGTGATGTTGAGTTTTGAGCAGGATTGAAAAAATAGTTTTAATAATGATTTAACTTTGCTTGAACACTTTTTTTTTCTATTTTCTTTCAAAAACATATCCAAAAATTTAAAAAACATCATAATGTATTATAAATATTATGTAGATGCCTATAGATCAGTGTTTTTCAAGTTTTTCAACGAAGCCTTACTCGGGGAATCGCCGGCAAAAGTGAAGGTTTTACACTACAATAAAACAAAATTTCAGTGAGAAGGCTTGGCATGTTTATTTTTCAAAAATTTGTCAAATCGTAGTGCTATTTTTGAAATGTTCACAATCAAATCATTTTCTAATAGAAGTATATTTCTCTTTTTAGTTTTAATGTCCACCATTGAAGAGAACGTCAGTTCACATAGGTGTGAAGTGGCGAATGGCACTAACAATTTTAGAACTTCCCTTGCCAGCTGTGGATATTCTCGTTTTCTTTCATCCAAAACAAATTTAGTACAAATTACTAACTTTTTTCTATCTATGGCCCGAGGGGTATGTCTAGCTAGGGGGTCGTGAGAATTTTTCAACCTATAAAGGAGTCGCGTATTCAAAAAGGTTGAAAAACACTGCTTTAGATGTTCCAGATTTTCTGTGGCGCATGGTTATTTTCGCTCAAGCTGTCGACAGCAGGTGCTCGCACTCCGCAGCTCCAATTAAGTTTTATCATAGGAAATGCATTCCGCTGAAGCCAAGAGTTTTTTGATGCATAATCCGTTTAGGAAATTGTACGCGGCAACTATTTCTTGTGCATAATTTTTGCATTGCCTCCCGCACACGGACATGAGAATTATCACGGAAATTATCCGTCAGAGCACGAAAATTGTATTTCCTTTATGCCCAGTGAAATTCCAAAATGTTAGTCAAATTTTTTAAATGTTAATTTTTTTTTTAGTAGTATGGTAAGTTAGAATGGTAAGAATTTCAATTTTTTTATATTTCTGCACCAAAAAAACAGGCTGAATTATAGAGCGGTTCCTATCGGTAATATTTAAAATTTCGGTGTGGTTTCTTTAGTTCTATGCCTGTTAATATAAGAACTGGAAATTGATAAAGCTGACATACACTAGAACAGAATACTTTTCAAATTAGCGCGGTCGTCAGACCACATTTTGAAAAATTCCGGCTTTTGTCGCGGCGACTTTATCGGCTTGTTCCAACGTTTCAGCTGTCGGAACTTTTGCTGCGCTCGTAGCGAGCAGACGTCTCCGTGACCGTAACAGGACGCTATGTTCGAAACGTGGAACAATCCGATAAAGTCGCCGATAGAAGAGTCGGAATTCTTCAAAATGTTATATAACTCAGTACTGTAATACTGAAAATGAGCGTTTCGTTGGTTTAAATTTTAACTAATACCTAGTTTTTTTTCTACAATTGCCGATTTATCTTCTTCCAACTCCCTTAAAAATGTTTTAAAGGCAGCATAATTTACTTTTCTGAACCACCGCAAACATCTTGCTTAACTTGTAAAGAGAATTGTATAGTAGAACATTCCTTAAGGCTGTTTTTCCCTGCCCAAGTCCCAACGCACGGAATAATTTATGTGGAGGCGAGAACGCCGCTTGTGGTCACCAGGGAAGACTTAGCTCTTTTACGAAATTGTTCTTTCGGTGGGGTGATACTTCCGTGGATGAATAAAACAGTTCAAGGAAAACAACCCACCCTCTTCTTGGCCGAATACTTTGTGGCACAGTAATTACTTGGAAGCAATTTTTCATTTTGTCTGTGAGAATAACCCTCCTATCCTGCGCAGAGGTTTTCGGTGGGAAAACAGAGGTAGAAATTTGTCTTAAAATAAAAACGAAAATAATGCTGGAACAGCCGAAAAGGAGCCTTTATCCCATTTGAGTTCAGCACTACGTTTTTTTGTTCCATGCATTTTATTTGGTCTTTATTATGGAAAGCGCGACATATGGCGCACATCAGGCTAATGCATAGAATTAGCTTGACGGCGGCGCCCAAGAGCATTGGAACATCTACGGGGGCAGCGAATACCATGCCGGTCGACTAGGCGCACCTTCACATTGTGTTTGAAGGACCACATACTATAAATTAGAGGAATATAAGTATTCCACAGGTTGGCAACCCAGTACATGAAGGATTTACAAGATCCATGCGCAGAGCGATGTAAAATCGGGATGGAGGTACTGTGTCGTGCATACAATACATTTTAAATTACCACGGTCGCTGAACAACATTTTGAAATCTTCCGGCTTACGAGCTTAGTACGTTTGCTTAGCTCGTAGCTAGCGGACGTCTCCGTGACCCTGAACAGGTCGCTCTGTTCGAAACGTCTGACAATCCGATAACGTCGCCGCGAGAAGAGCCGGAAGATTTCAAAACTGTGTCGTGCAGCTCACCAGATCGTTTTTTATAGTGAACCTGCATGGGTGGCTGTGGCCAGACTTCCGAGAGAAGGTAAGACACAGCCAATGACACCACTCCTCTCGAAACCACACTCAGAGAGGCGCCATGCCAGCTCTAAGGCGAACAATAAGGTCGTTGACTCTTTTATTAATACGCCTTTTAAAAATTCCCAGATCTACTAAAATAATTTCAGAGACTGAAAACATTATCCATAATACAACATCCATAATCAATATTTCCAATCCAGAAGGCCGCATGCATATTACATCCGAAACTGACAAGATGCGTTCACATCGAGAAAGCAAATGAAAAGAAAACCAGATAGTTACGGGTCGACATTTTTGTACATATTTATTACTGTGACAAGTGGTACAAAAGGAAGGTGAGGGAAGGCTAGAAGATGTGATTAATCAGCGCCTAGGATTGTGACAGCAGCGGGGGCACGAGGCTGTAGGAGTAGGACGAGGAGTAGGGGAATGAAGAGGCGGTGGAACAGGGCTGTAGATATGGGGGGAATGGAGGGTTAGAGCTCTAAGGGCCCGGATTACCTGAAAGGGCCTTTGCATTAATCTGTAAATTCGTTGAAAATACATTTCTTGTTTGCAAATAGATTTCCTTCGATATAACACTAAAACATAAGATGAAAATGTAAAATAAGAAAGAACAATCGCTAGGCGAGTTTTCCCCTACATTTCACCTGGGGCACGAGAATAAAGCTTACTAATTGAAACGTATAGATACCAAGCGTTTCAAAATTCAGTGGGAAATTGAGTTATTCTACTGTGGCAAGATTTCGTCTTTCCAACTTTTTAGCACAATAGAAAAACGGTGATAATGTGATTTTAAAATAATTTAAAGTTACTGTAGCAGTTATTCAGTGGCCTGTTGAAAAGGGGGCCCGGTGGCCCGGCAAATCTCCCGTCGGTCCTGGCCTTCCTGGGGTGTGAGGAGGAGTGAGAAATGGCACATTATATAATGACGAGAATTTGGACGTCTTTAAATAGATGTCTTTACGTCTCGAAATAGAACCAAGGAAGTTGGCTTTCTTGCTGTTTATTTGGAATTAGAGTGATCAATTATTATGAATATCTGGTTTCCAATCAATTTAGCAACGACGGAGATTCGGGTACCTATCTATTAATCATGTCGCCTTTATCTGGCTACATACGGAGGTAGAGCTTTATAGGATTTGTCACCGCATTCTAGGAAACTATTATAGATACACGATATTTGTAAGTAGGTAGGATAAGGACAGAAAAAGGTATGCTTAGATACTTTGGTGAGTGTCAGATTAGCCGAGCGGGCAAGAGCACGCCTCTCAAGCGGGATGTGCGGGTTCGAACCCCATTGCGAGCACAACATTTATTACTTCAGAATTTGCTAAAATGGCTGCTGACACTCCGGTGAAGGAAAACATCGTGAGGAAACCCACTTCCACTCGGCTGGTCACTGTGGAAGGGTATGACTAAATCCTCTCATATCATGTAAATGAGAGAGGCCTATACCTAGCAGTGGGGCGAACAAAATGGTTGCAAAAGAGAGAGATGCTTTGGAAACATGGAGGAAATGAAATTTGAGAGAACGATCATACAAATATAAGAAACGAATGTGGAAAGAAGAGTCGAACGGGACCGTAATATGAGAACATATCAAGACCAAATTGGTAATATTTTACGGAAAGGGCAGATTATGATGAAGCGATCAATGACGGTGGATGAAGAAAACGATGTATGTCACCCCTCCGGGGAAGCGGCTTGATGGTATGTATGTACTTCTTATAAGTAAATAGGTAAGGATATAGGGGGAACATCGAATAAGCCATAGACATTTCAAGTATGAAGAACTTTTTCTCTAAGGCTTTGCTCGTATTGGGTACATAGTAAGAATTTATACGAATAGGTACTCGTATATGTAAGTAGTATTTATATGATTATTTTGATTTGTGTTTTTTCTTTTCCTGTTAGGTAGTAATTTAATTAGATTATAGATTTAGCTTTAATGTAAATATGTTCCGTCGGACTAAACCTCTGTGTTAATATTCTTTTCTAAAATAGAAACTGTGAAAAACTTTATCTGGCATTGGAGGTCGCTTAATGCTACATGGTGATACTGATTATGATTACTTATCTATAAGACAACTTGACACATTGTCTCTTGTCGCTGGTAGACGCCTTAACACGTTGACTTTAAAACACTGTCTATAAGTTATTCTGTATGAAGGACACCTATATATACGTATGAGATATCGCCTGTAAGGCACCAGGACTTTAATATATTTTTTCTTACAGGCTCCTGTGTGTTGTATTGTCATTTCATACTTAGAAATTTGATTTGGGACACTCGAGAAAGTAAGGACATCTACGGGACTCTTCAACTGATATATTTTTCTATAAGAAGTAAATGGTTGTTCTTGTGCGATAGTAACCTGGGATCTACCAACCGAGGAAGCTACAAAACCAATCAGATTTCGAGCGACAGATATTCACCAGTAGGGGATAAAAAAAAATTAAAATTCAAAAATAATTGTACACACAGTTTTTGCCTCCGAAAATAGCCGTAGCAGCCGTGGCATCGAAGACAAAGTATTTAAAAAAAAATTGAATAAAAAAGTAGTTTCGAATATTTACGAATACATTAAATTATAAAGTAAAGTAAGTATACCTAAGTAAAATATAAAGTATAAAACAATGTATTATTTAGTCTTGGATTGGAGTGTAGTGTAAAGTGGTATGAAAAGATAGCTATGTTATAGATAGATACGCGTTACATGTTCGTGAATAGTATAAGACTACTTGACCAGAGCCTTAATTTGATCTGCTTCACATAGTATATCATATTTTACTTGTAAAGTTACGTTTCTGGCTGTGGTGTTTCTAGATCACGACTGAATATCTGGTAGAAATTGTTGACTCATTCTAACGTATTCTGACAATCGATAATTGTGTCTTTTCTAAAAACTTAGAAAGCACTGTCAATAAGCAAATGGGTCACATCTCTTGTGGTTTCAGGACCGCCAAAATAACAAGCTAAAGAATTGTTCCGGGGCCTGAATGAGCGACTTCAGCGACTTCGTTTTGAATAACATATCTTTCTTTTCCACAAATTCCCGCATCGTCTGCACGTAGAGTACGATTCATTGTACGTGGAAGTACGTACGATGTACTCAAGGGGCTATTAAAGAATCCGGCAACACCGCATATCCTCGATCCCACACGAGCCCAGCCTTACTACCGGGTTAACATCACATGACTGAGTGAAGAGACCCCTCCACCATTTCAACCAATCAGACTTGTAGTGTCGCATGCGTTAAGAGGTCGCCTTAGATAAAATTCCGCTGTTTCTAAGAGATTTTTCCGCCAATATTAATCACCCTACATATTCAGTACTAATGTTTGTAAAACTTCATGTATTAATGCAGATCGTTAACTTTTTTTGAAATTAAATTATAAACTTTGCTAGATAGAAAAAAAAATCATCAACATACCTCTGCATTTAATAATGAAAACCTATTGGAGCTAACGAATCAAGGCTCTGGAAAAAAATACTTTATAGGTAGAATGTATATCTAATACGGTAAATTTTTAATTTTTTCATTATATTAGTAGTTTTGGAATAATAAAATAAAAACCGAATTAACGACAACTTAAAAATTTTCTGAGCACAGTGATTGCATCCTACTCCAACCCGTTAAAGCGGGGGCCTCGAAAGAGGCGTGTGGAATGATGAATCGCGAGTCCTTACGTTGTAATGGTTGAAACCTCTTCACTCACTTATGTGATGTTAACCCGATAGACCCACTGTTGGCGAAACTCCGCACGGCGACGGCGACGCGTGCGGAATTACAAAGTGCGAGCGTGGCGTTAAACGAGGATGGAGTTATTCTGTCTTCGTAACGATTGGATATTTTAGTAGTAGGAGTGGAAGTGTTGTATTCTGGTGAAGGAAAAAATTCGCGAGGAAACTTGAACTTTTGAAGTATAAGTTATTCTTAGATAGTCCGTATTTATCCTGGCTTATACTTCCATAATACCTACAACAAAATTCAAGACAATATTTTGTTAAATAAAGTATTTAATATTGGTTTCGGAGGATATAAAGTCTTGAAACTTTGTCAACGACAATCAAGAGGTTATCATTTTTAATTCTTTTATGCTATCATCCCATCATGGTTGGCTCACACCCCTATCCATATCCACCCTGCGAAGTTTCTTGCTAGTTATTCTTCGTGCGTGTAATCGAACCGGATATACAATTTAAAATGTTTGCAAAAAATACGAGTGTACCTGTTAGTCACAATATATTAAACCGTTGTGTGAGCCTAAGTCACCTCAATCCTGACGGAGTACGGTAACCTGAGAGGATAATTCCCATTAAAAGTTTTGCTACATCGAATTAAACGGAAAACAAGTACCTACATAGGCGTATCAACCGTCCTGCATTCAGAGCGGTAATTTTTTTAAATTTTTATTGAGAGGGCGACATATGGCACCGAGCCACCCAGAAGGTGACTAACGATGCCCATGGACATTCGGTTTAAGCGGGGGTTGCGAATGCCATGCCGGCCTGATTCCGCCCCTCTTGAAGGAGACTGTACAATGTACAGTCTCGAGTCCTTCAAGAGGGGCGGGAATAGGCACCTGACATGTAAAGTGTACATGGAGGGAAATTACTCCCCGTGGAAAAGGCGATAGAGCACACTTAGGGAGTCGACATCCCGACGAAGTGCAGCCATAGATTACCTAATATGCAGCTAGATAGCGGGACACTTCACTTCACTTCATTCATCCAGTTAGTTAGTTCATCAGTAGAGCCACAAACCTGAAAACAAATTTAACAATGCTACTGTTTTCATATCAGATTTTTATACTCGTAGTCATAGTAGTTTGAAATAGGAAAACTAGGTCATGAATCAAGATTAGAACGAAAGATATAAACTTATGTGGAGTCTTCGTCAAAATATATATAATATGTTGAAGACCTATATGTTACCTTCACATGTAGGTACAAATAAGAGTACATAAACAAACGTAATATTTTTTTTTCGGCTTAGCCTGGTTTATTAGGTCACGTATCTTACTCCAGATGTCGTGGGTTCGATACCTTGTGTGCGCAAAGTTTTTTTCCGGATTTTAATATCTCCGTTAAAATTTGTGTGCGAACTTACAATGCACCCCGGTGAAGGGAAACACCGTGAAGAAACGTATGCACTTCCAATAGAATTGTATACAGTTTGACGGAAAAGAATAAGTCTTACTTCTGCAATGCCTCCGGAAATAAGTCCGCCTTCTGTCAAGCAGAAAAGTATATATTTAATTTTATAACTACTACTTATATTTATAAGGAGCACGCCATGCTGCGAATATCGCTACGAGATAAGGTGCGAAACGAAGAAATTCGCCGACGCACCGAAGTAGTAGATATTGTACACCGGGTGGCAAAGCTAAAATGGCAGTGGGCGTGTCCAACGTGAGCCGCAGGTTGGTAAAGCGAAGTGTGGGAAAACCACCCACCAGATGGGACGACGACATCCGGTACGCCGCGGGCAACGATGGATTCGTGCTACTGAGTGCCGTGAGGGTTCGAAACAAATTGGAGAGGCGTATGTCCAGCAGTGGGCGGTTGAAAGCTGATGATGACTATGAAGCGGTTCGGATCCAAAAGTAAACGTAACTACTCACCCTCTGTAGTTGCCTACAAACGGTTGCGCCTAAATTTAAATATTGTAATGTAAAGATTGCAAAAAATATGTAACACGCTTCGACGGACTGACAAAGACGGATGACTGATCCGCTAGCTAGTAGATTCAATTTCCCTGCCCGGCGACAGAGGCGGATCTGTGTGCTCCGCGTCGCGATGCCATCCCGCGGCCTGATCCCCTTTCAATCACGGTTCTACGAGGAGCGGAAATGCATCCTCATCTAGTAGAAATCAACGCGAACACACAGCTCGGGAATAACTTACATATTCCGGGCGGCAAAACAGCGGAACGCACTCCCTGTCAAAGTATTTCCCAAAAGGCACAATTTGAAGTATTTTAATAGACGTGTGAAATATTACCTTAGTCAGATTATGATTTTTTAACGTAAATAATGTTTATATTTATAATAATCGAAAAAAATTGTCTATTTCTCTTAATTACGAGTAAATTTACGTTGGACACACGATCATGTTTATTTTTTAGATAGAAATTATTTATAAATGCTACCTAATCCAAGAAACTATTAAAACAAAATTATTCATTGAGTATATAAACCGAATATAACAGTACTTTTTTTTTGTAAAATGTGTGCTTATACTATAAACACACGTACATTTACATACGAAATAATCAGTTTTTTTAAAACTGAATTTATAAATGATTGATATATTTAATTCTAAATTCCAATTGGTTCGTCCGTTCACCAATGAAACATACATAAAAAAACTAAGAAAATGTCTGCAAATAAAATGTTATCGAAGTTTGGTACCTACGCCTTCTTTTTCATTTCTACGAGAAAATCCAGAATAATCATGTATAGAAGATTCGCACGGGTCATACGTGGGCCATAACTGCCGGGACACTATTCAAAGGATACTATACTTACATATATAGCGTCACGCCTGTTTCCCAGATATGGTAGGCAGAGACAACGGATCTCCACGTGCCACGATTCTGACACACTTCTCACTCTTCTTGTATTTTTTTAAGGAAACTGACACGGATGGCTACATCACCTAATGCATCAGTTCTTCTGGTACCAGTGATGTCAGCCTAAACACCTTGG
>WYDE02196297.1:0-10596 GCA_009867175.2 Adela reaumurella | reverse complement strand
TCACCCGGTGTTATGAGGTGACGCTGACATCACGGATGTTTTATGTAGGTGATGTAGCCAAATGTGTCAGTTTCCATAATAAAATAAGGCCTAGGCACATGCAAGGCAATGACATAGGCACTTACGTTGACACAGTTAATCAGGTCGATGATTTCACGAAGTGTCGCCTGTTAGAAAACCCATGGTTTCCTCCCGTAGGTTCATACGATTTTCCTTATTCTGTGCATTCGAAGGGTGGCAGGGACGTGAAACGCTACGTGCAACCCTCTCATCTCAGAAATCACCATTGGCTCGTTCTCTCGAATGCTCATCGTGGTTTATACTGTAAATATTTCGTTATCTTTGCTGGCGCTCACGGAAAGCATATGCATCAAAGTAATAGTACTCTTGGATATTTGGTGAAAAAACCTCAAACATCTTTTGCCAAACTTTACGGTACGGATGGCTACATAACAGCTCATGAGAATACAAAATACCATAAAGATGTGTTAAACATAGGTAAAAACTTTCTACTTTCATATCATGCGCCTGAGCTTGAAGTTGTAAACCAGATTAACACACAACGTTTGGCACAAGTTAAAGAAAACCGTGCTCAGCTTCGTCCTATAATTGAAACCATAGTTCTGTGTGGACGCCAGAATATTCCACTAAGAGGACATAGAGACGATGGTTCTCTTTTACGTCAAACAGCTATAACAGCAGGTGGAAGCGACAGTATCGTAAGTAATGAGGGAAATTTCCGTGAGCTTTTACGTTTCCGAATTGCCGCGGGTGATACAGAACTTGAGAAACATCTCAAAAGCTCAGCTGCCAATGCTACATACATCAGTAAAACAACGCAAAACTCACTTATAAACTGCTGTGGTGGAGAGATACAAAATATTATTTTTGAAAGGGTTCGTCAAGCAAAGTGGTTTTCATTGATATTTGACAAAACTACTGATGGGGCTCATAAAGAGCAAATGAGCATTTCTGTACGATACGTGCACGAGGGCACTTGCCGGGAAGATTTTCTAGCTTTCATAGACTGTTACGAGTCAATACGTACTGAAGACATTCAAGGAGAAGAAAAACGTCTCTCCGGCGTAGCCCTCGCTCATATTGTCATATATATCTGTAAGAAACATTTTAGATTTGGACCAATGTGTAGGCGTAGGAACTGATAATTGTTCTGTTATGGCGTCTGAAATGAAAGGAGCTGTTCAGGAATAAGCAAAACTGCACTTAATGCAAGACGTTGTCCTTGTCTAAACCATACCCTAAACAATTATCTTATCTAGGAACCGTAAGTGCTGTATGCACACAGAAGAAGAGCCGACTGTATTGGCAATGGCGAGCCGACTGTACTGGCTATGGCTAGCCGACTGCACTGGCTATGACGAGCCAACTGTATTGGCTATGGCGAATCGACTGTACTGACTCTCTGTGACCCTGAGTGTTGTGTGCGCCCAGAAGAGCCGACCGCACTGGCTATGACTCTTGGTTAAGAGCCGACTGCACAGGCTGCTACATAAACCATTTTCCCATGGTTTGTGCGTGTACTGACTGACTTATGTCAAGAGGAACGCTGTACAATCCGCGACTGTACTGTTCTATCTAGGGGACTTGTATTGAAGTCAGGATGAGACGAGCGAGTAATTAGAGTGTATATTCATTTGCAATTACTGTGCTGCAGATGCACAGATGACTGTCGTGTGGAACCTTGTCCACAGGTGTATCACACGAGGACGTGTGAAGGTCAAGATGGCCGTGTCGAAGTGGAGAGCTCGGGTGGATACGATGTGCACCTGAGCATAGTCGTGTGACGTGTGCGAGAACAGGATGGCAAAACCCAGCGAGAGAGAGACGGGGCACGCAACGGACGAACAGCCAGTTGGAAGTCGGGATCCGAGAGAGGCGCGTGTGTGCTTGCTTCGTACATGGAACACGAATGTGCTGGCTCTCCATAGCAGAACGGACTGAACAGAAATAAGGACTATTAGTTTGTTAACTTGCACTGTCTTATTTTGTGTTATTAAACGTGTTGTAAAGTGAGTGGTTCATTAATACATCATGAACGAGATAGGAGAAGTAGAAACTCATGAAGAAGATGGAGCCCCAGATCCTGAAGCACCTCCTAGGCGCGGTGCTGCGTCATACATATACATATAATTATACATACCTACCTATTATTTTTTACTACCATCAGATCCTGGTCCCCCTTAATTGTCCCGAAAATTATGAGCCTGCATCTGGAAACCCTAAGTCTTAGCCTTTTTTGGATATTTATCTTCCAAGATGCAGGTGAATGTTTACGCGTACGAGATAAGCGTGCAAGTCGCTACTTGGTTATGGAAATTACTCTCAGAACTGGATCCGGCAGTGACTGAGGTAACATTTTACTCTGACACAGCATCCGGACAAAATCGTAATTCTATTGTTTCTGCAATGTTTTTGCGGGCTGTTCGAACCTTAACATTACAAAAAATTAACCAAAAGTTCATGGAATCTGGACACTCCAATATGGAGTGCGACAGTGTTCATTCCACTATGGAACGACGTGCAAAAAAAATAAGTGTATTTGTTCCAGAAGGGTGGTATACTGTTGTTAGAACTGCTAAGACCCAGTGACCACCATACATAGTGAAAGAAATGCATTACATGGAGTTTCTTGATATCAAGTCCTATAGTCAGAAGCTAATTACAAATAAAAAATATAAACTGAATGATGGGGGAAACATGAAGTGGCTTGAAGCAATTTGGCTCCAATACCGGAAAGAGGACAGTTTATATATTAAAACGCAACTGAGCCAACCAGAATTTCAAACACTTTGCATACGACGATCTAAATGTACCAGTTGAAGTAAGTGATCCTTACAATGACCAACTACAGATTGATAAAAAAAAAGACAAACACCTCCAAACACTGTGTACGAAAGGAACTATTCCATCAACATATCATAAACATGAAAACTTTAAAGTCTTCAAACTAAGATGAACCTGATCCGGAAGATGAAGATTGATTCGTTCCATTAGTTTAGCTTTTTTACTCCTAATCCCGTGTTTTTCCATGTGTCTTTTATTACTATTGATTAAAATTTTAGCAAAAACAGTACCGTAGACGCGGGTTACTTTAGCTCTAGGGGGTTACTTTGACTCAAACCGAAAAAAGATTTGAACTTCCCGCATCTTCGTATTCATGGCAGTTAACGATTTAGTTTGAGTCAGAAATGTTAGATGGCGATAGTAGCCCTTGTTTCTTATTGGTTGCACGAATGTCTCAGACGTTAAAACTGTCATTTCGAAGTATCGAACTGTCAACACTTGCACATTTTCGGTCTGCAAACTTTGGTGCGTGTAGTGGTTTATAAGGTTAGTTTCCTTTATTATTATACTTGTTGGGGTCAGAAATGTGTTTAGGAGTACAGTAACGTAAGAAACTTTTATTTTATCACAAATATAAAACTGAAATACTGAAAATTTAGTGTGGGGTTTCTTTAACTCATACATTCGGGTAACTTTAGCTCTTGAGCCTAAGTTGCCCGATCAGGGAATTTATTCAAATGTGTAATCATTATCAGCCTGTGTCGATCCACTGCTTATACAGGCCTCTCCGAAGGTACACCACCACACGCGGTCTTCCATTCTTCTCGTTCATCCACTCCCGGCTACCTTTTTAGGTCGTCTGTCCACCTAGTCGGTGGGCATCCCACGCTTTGCTAGTACGTGGCCTCCATTCGACCACCCGTCTATCCCCTGCGGTTGTTGGGTCTGCGATATGTGCTCAGCCCACTGCCACTTCAGCTTACAAATTTTCTTAGCAATTTGTAGTCAATAAATAATATTTAATTGGGTTTCAGCCCATCAGATGCCGTCAACATATCGGCGGAAGCCCGGCAGTCGTCGGTATATTGATTATACGGAGCATTCAGACAATGTTTGAATGCTGTTAGATCAAAACTAATGACTCAAAGGGCAGCTTCAGCAATGTACAGAATTCCCTGGAGCACAATCAAAAATAAATTGAAGAAGAAGTTTGGGAACAAACCAGGCCGACCAACAACATTCTCAGGAAATGAAGAAAAGTCGTTTGTTGCTCATATAACGGCACTCTCTGAGTACGGGTTTCCTCTGACCGATTTTGATTTGAAAATGGTTATTAAATACTATCTCTCGGCACAGGGTAGGAATGTACCTCAATTCAAAAATAATATTCCTGGCAAAGATTGGTTGCGATCTTTCCTCAACCGTCATAAAATGTTATCTCGACGCGTGGCAAATAATATCAAAGAGAGCCCAAGTTTCAGAAGACGTAATAACAGAGTTCGTTGAAAATATTAGAAGCGAATTGGACAACGTACCCGCAGAAAATATTTATAACTTTGATGAAACAAACCTTAGCGATGACCCTGGGAGGAAAACAGTTATATGTAGGCGAGGTACCAAATACCCTGAAGTCATAATTAATGCAACGAAAGTCAGCTTCACAGTGATGTTCTGTGGCAATGCTGCAGGACAAGAGGTTCCGCCTTATATAATTTACAAATCTGAACATCTCTGGACTACTTGGACCATGAATGGCCCTGAAAATGCTAAATACAACAGGACCAAAAGCGGATGGATGGATGGAGTTACCTTCGAGGACTGGTTTATCAACCATCTCCTTCCCATTCTAAAGAAACAAAATGGACGAAAGGTGGTTATAGGCGATAACCTCTCATCGCACATCAATCCAAGAGTCCTGTTGGAGTGTGAAAAGCATAACATTGGCTTCCTTTGTTTGTCCCCTAATGCTACGCACATCCTCCAACCACTAGATGTGGCTTACTTTCGGCCTCTAAAATGCAAGTGGCGGCAGGTTTTGTTGAACTGGAAGAGCAGTCAGTCTGGAAGGACACTGCCAACAACACCAAAAGACCCTGGTCTATTGAAAAAAGCTCTGGATTCGTTGACTGAAACAAAGGTAAACTTGATTGCAGGATTTAAGAAGTCTGGGATATTTCCTGTTGATAAAGAACAGCCCTTGAGCCGACTGCCAACACAGGATCGAATTGTTAATGCAGAACTTGTCGGAGATTCATTCATGCAAAAGTTAATACAAAATCGGGCCAATATCTGCCCAGAAAAGAAGACTGTTCAAAAGAAAAAATTGAATGTAGCCCCCGGAAAGTCCATCAGTGCTTCTGACTATGCAGAGGCAGGTCCATCGGGTCAGCAACCACCTAAAATAAAAGAAACGAAGAAAGTAGCTAAGGCAAAAGGAACACGACGAAACCACTCTACTTCCTCAACAAGTTGCAGTGATTTGGACATGAGTCTTGCATCTTCTACCGAAGATCACGTGATGTCATGGGATGACGAAGAAGCTGATGTTCCACTTGCAAAGTTAATAAGCCACCCGAATGATGAAAAACGTGAGGAAACCTGTAAAAATGAGCGTAACTCACCTGTGTTCCAAGACCAGGAAAATTTCCCATCAATGTGCATCGGAAACTCACCTGTTATTAAGTCCAAAGAGCTGCCTGCGCAGAGTGACGGCGAAAAAAATCCAGACTCACCTTCTATTATGTTTGAAGAGTGTCTTGAGCTACAGAATGCTGCAAATCCTCAAGCTGCGAATACCATTCCCGTCGAAGAATTGCCTGATCCGATAAACACCGTAAATATTCAAGACTCGCCTGTCATTCACCTTGAAGAGTTACAGAATAAGGCTTCAATCGCTGTTGATCAAGATATCGATCATCAAGATAAGATTAAGGCCAAAAATATTTCCATGGGAGACTATGTTCTGATTACGTGGAACTCACACAAATATCCTGGCCAGATAACTGCTCTCGTAAGTGAAGAGGGAGCCCTCGTGAGCTGCATGAAAAGAGGAAAATTCTTCTGGCGATGGCCAGTACTTAAGGATGAGTAACTCTACAGATGGGAAAATATTATTTGTAAGATAGATGTCCCCAAATTGGAAAAAAAAGTTGTTTCACCATTCCGGAATTAGATGTCTAAGTACCAAATAAAGTACCATAATGTTTGTTGTCTTTACAGTACAATTTATCGAATTGTTATAGTTTAAGAAATGAATATATTTGAAGCAAGATTAACAACGATGATTCTCAATAATAAGACTGTTATTAAGAGCTATAAAATTAATGATAAGTACTTGTTTCGATATTTGTGAAGTTTATGGTGTAGATGCCGTTGTAGATTCGTCATTTAGTAATTGTATTAGAACATTGTCCAAGATTTTGTTGTGTTTTATCATGTTGGTTTTAGAGTGTTGTAGAAAAAATGGGTTTTGTTTGAAGTTTCTTTGAAAATTAAATTTTTTTGTATGTCAAATCATTCTTGTTTTGATTTTATATTGCTTTAAACGGCTTAGATTGGCTCAATACTTGCGTAAGTGTATTTTTTGGGTCCAAATAATATGCAAGCTTATGTAACCCTCTCCATAGAACAACTTTGGCTCAAAATAAAAAACAAATTAAACATTTAGACATAGTTTTTTATGGAAAAAAAACATTATTACTGATTAGTTACCTATCCGCATATATTAAATAAAACCATTAAAACATTAGGAAGTGTACCACATCCCTTCTACAGGACGATTTCTAAAAATAAAAGAAAAAAGCAGCTAAAGTAACCCGCATATACGGTATACAATTTCTACGTACTGTAAGTAATTAAATTGTCGGAAACATTTAAATATCTTGATTTGTTTTGTTATTATGTATATCACTCGAGTCCTATCCGTGTTGATAAAAAAATTCAATTTATATATTTTGTATTTCCTTATTACAGGATTTGGGGATAGCCAGCATAGTAGAAACACAGAAGACCATACTGGAAAATAAAAAAAATATGCAGACGCTTTCAATATTCAAAATGCCACTGGAAACGCTGCTGCAGGTGTAAATCTAATAAAATTAATAAAAAAAACGACTTTTCAAGCCTTGAAAGCAAAGAAACATTGGACCAATTTGAAGACCAACTAAAAGATGCAGATTTTAATGCATCTACGAGGAAACAATTTATGGCGTTATGCGGAAGTAACAGGGGGTCGGCATTGCATAAAGCTTAGTCCTTAGCGGATGTTATATTTCCAAGAAAATTTCTGACGGAATGCTCTTGGTCAGGTGGAAGCAAAGACGAGAACACGAGTAAGATCTGCTTTAAACTGTACAAAAACATAATAAATTTATTTTTTTCAAATAATCCACGAATCAGACAATAATTTTACTTATAACGAGTGCTAGCAATTCTTTAAGTCAATTCTAAGAAATTCGACGTGAAGAAGCAATGCCAATCAATATAGAAAGTCGGCACCGAAGAATCGCCAAAAAAAATGCCTCCAGGAAATGAAAAAAGTGCCGCGTAGACTATATAAATATTAGGGTGCGCCAGCACAAATTCCTTTTATTTAAGGCTGCACCGACCCTAAGTGACGTATCGCAGAATCGATGTTCGTCTAAGTTCGCTAGTGCTGTGTTATTTTAATAGTTTAGTGATTTTAGGTGTTTGCTTGTTTTTGAAGGAATAGGTGGAATTGGTGAATAATTTGCTTTTATCAACTGACAAATAATAATTTTGCAAATAATGTAGGTAATAAAATTTTGTGTTCAGTTGTGTCAATTTTGGGTTGTTTCAGTTTTTTTAATAGGTGTGGACCGACTGGAAGTATAAGGTAAAGAAAAAAGCAGCCTAAATACGCCTGAATATAGGCGCCACTGGAGGAGGGCCGGGTAACCGTCGGGAATTGACGCCGATGGAGATCCACCTTCTCGCATTAATGGGCGAAGAAGTACTCGGTGGGAACGGAGTTGCAGAAGCAGGACTGCCGCTGCAGCTGGAGGTAATAATACTTTTTTTTATGAAACCAGTCATGGAAGGCTCCTCACCTCTTAGGTCACAATTATATGAAAGAACAGACTCGGTTGCCATGACAAGGTAGGTACTTCCCGTTTTAGTTTGTTCCGTCTATATCAAGGCTGCCTAATCCAGTAACGAGTTATAAATGACCCGCGTGAGCAAGTTTTCACCCGCCTTGATGATATTCACTTACTTCTACCAAAAATTTCATAAACATTTGAGGGTTCGCTTCTCTGGACCAATTATGTGATGAAATTAGTTATAAGTGAGCTACACTTACTTCCTTAGAAAAAATTTATCGCCTTGATGATTTGGACTTAGTTCTCCCAAATAGGTAGCTGTATCATGAAAATCTGCACGCTTGCTTCGCTCGCCCGCCGAGTGCATTTGAATAAAAAATAGGCTTTTACTTGCATTTAATTGTTTTAAATTTGAGGAGTGGAGTAATTGTTGCAAAAAGTAACAAAATTAGGAACTGGCCACTGCCAATTCAGACATTGATTTTAGAAAAGTTAATTTTGCATGATTGTTAAAAAGGTTGGGCAGCCATGTACACTGTACATACATGTACACTGAGCTGGATTGAAATGGCACATACTAATTAAACCGAAACTAATTTGACAAATGCTTATAGGCGTCGTTAGGCTCATAAATGCCTCGCGAGTCGAGTGTCGCGCTTTCCTTTAAAAAATGTTTATAGCGGTTTCATTCAGTCCGGATTACATACAGTATCTAGTATATAAGGAAACCGTTTCCTCACAGTGCAATGCCAAAACAAACTGCTCATATATACCAAAAGAATACCTATGACCTCATCACACAAATTGCTTCACCTAAAACATCTAGGCCCATTGCAGGAGAAGTATAACTACGGGTGCTACTAATGCCCAGTATTACTGTTCAACATAATACTATACATACTATACTTATTTGTGTAAGAATGCAAAGCATTTATTGATTTTTTTCCTAATAAAAGTAATGTATTTCTAAATATGTAATCGAAATATGAAATTATTTCAGGATGCTGTGGAAAGGCAGGAAGAACACGTTGCCAACGTAGGCCAGCCACCGGCGGTACTAGATGAAGTATTTGAAGAAATTGAAATAGTAGAGGCGCATCCAGAAATTCAAATTCACCCGGGCCAAGATCCAGCGCCGCAGGCTCATGAGCCTCTTGCTCAAGCCCCGCCACAGCCGGCTGATCGGTTACATGCGCAGGTAGGAGCAGCGCAGCTCCTGATTCCGGTAACGCCAGTGGACCAGCAGCAGCCCCGGGAAAGTAAGACACTTTACACATATCTTTGTTATTATTGCATTTTTTTATTTAGAGATCGTTTTACCCAACTTGTAATGTACGTGTTGAGTGACATTCATGAAGATAGATTTCCTCAGCAGATTGAGGAAACCGAATCCACCGATCTAGAATGACTGGTGTATTAGGGAGGTCCGTTATTTCGTGAATGGTGAATGTGATGTGGTCGGTTGGGTCATATTTGACGCTGCCCCAGTTATGCGTTTGTACGAGCCAGTCGCATAAAACCGAAGTGTTATCGGAAGCCCTTAAATGTGTCACCATGAAATATCCCTCAGTAGGTGCTGCCGTCAGAGAACTAATAGTAGGCGACAAAACTTGCTCCAGTATGTGTGCGGCCGTAGGGCAGAGCAATTGAGAAGAGGAGAAACCTATATAAACCAAAAAATGAACACTATGGTACGCTCTTGGAGAACATTCCGCCCTCACCCTCTCACCTGTTCCAAGAAGATCTGCTCGCGGAGCTTCTCAAACAAAATGACCTCTTCCATAAGTATGGGATGTTATTTCGGGTGATCACGCGTAACCGCGAACAAGCGCCCCTTAAACCAGTAAACTTCCCCAGCCGGTTTTTTCGAAGTCTTTCGCAAGAAGACAGACACACAAACTACGGATGTTGTCCAAAGCTACCACATCTGGAGAAGCCTGGACAGCTCCACCACAAAGCGGGAGGAAAAGCCGCCGTAACACATAAACCGGAAAGCCCTACGAGAAGCCCCTGCCTTCTCAGAGGCGAGGCAAGAAACAATGACTGCTCCGAGATGTCAGCGTTCAGGGGTGGTCGACTTCTCCACTTCGCGAAAGTTTGGGAGGAATATGGCGCTCCAAGGGGAATCCTAAGATCAATAAAAGGATACAGCATCCCATTTGTCATGAAGCAACCTTTAGTTCTTCTTTCGGATAGAACGCTGAATCGTTTTTCTACATCAGGAACGGAGTAAGAGATCAAGTCTATGCTTGCCCAGAAAGTTCTAGAAGAATCAAACTGCTCGACGATATTTCTCTCGCGTATGTCCACGGTCCAAAAATTGTGTATCGCCGGCATTGTTATTACAGCGTAGGAGCTCACGAGCCCCACGAGACTCAGGAAGCTAGTAGATAGATATGACTTTGAATTTGATTAAATTGGGTGTGGTGTTTTCTATTATTGTTAACTTGGGGGGAATATGTATTCCTTTTTTTTTATATATATTGTTAGATTGCGGGATGTATGCGGGTAGTCAGCAACTTGAGGGTAGCATTCACGGCAAAATTGTCTGTTGTCTCCAATAAAACGCGATACGAAGCTAACGTGTTTTCCTGGTGCTCCACTGTCACATGGCGTGTTTTGAATAAAATTATTGGTAAAAATAGTATGAAGAGAAGGCTGGTTTATCGAATCTGAATCACTAAAGTATGGTAGGTAAATTATTTGAACGCACAAAGTGTAGGGTGCGCAA
>WYDE02196286.1:0-10597 GCA_009867175.2 Adela reaumurella | reverse complement strand
GCAAAATATTAATATATTTTACGCGTATTTAAGCATTATATATAATAATATAAATACTACAGCGATACAGATCCGGGCATATCGGTGGTTGATGTCTGTTGTAGGGATAATACTTAATTCATCCCTCTCTTGTGTGATAAAACACGTATAATGAAATAATACTGGTGTACGGCGAAAGTATTCCCTGAATTTTCCATCATTTTTGTGATCCTTGTACAGGGGCGCTTTCCGTAAAACGGTAGCAGTTTATGATTCTAACTTTTTAAGGTGTCGTCACCGCTATACGGCCGCCTTTTTACGTTCATCATACAGCGGTCGCTGAATGACGGAGCCGCTATCCTAGGAAACCAGAGCTTTACACTTGGCCCAAGGAAGCATACGAGAAAAAAAATTGGCCCGTCACGGGAGCGCGGCAGATGTGAAACATCGAAAAGAGGGTGGGATAAAATTTACCAATCGCGATCGTCACTTTCTAATTATTTTTTACAAAAAAAGTTACTTTCCACTTTTGGCTTTTTTATAGAGGTTTAACCATATCGCTGATCATGACATCGCTATCCATCATAAAAAGCGTGATAAAACGCCACTATTTACAAATTGAAATTCACGCGGACGTAGTCTCGGGCACAGCTAGTTATTAGTAATGGGTTTTTGGTCAAAAGCTAAAGACGAATTAGAGAGTTCTTTTTCGTCCGCCTTTTAGCTGGCATAGCGCCTCTCTGAGCGTGGTTTCGTGAGGAGTGGTGTTATTGGCTGTGTGATCGTATTTTGAAATTTTGGGGCACAGCCACCTATTCCGGTTGTCTAAAAAAAAACCCATTGACCGCAAAGTTTTGCGTTACCGCCGTTGCTAGTTCATGCTACTTGTCCAGTAGGTTAGGGTTCCACATTGCAGTGTATTCGGCATTTCATAATTTTTAAACATCTCTGCCGAAGATCCACTCTAAAGCCTCCAGTTACGAATTCGCAAAGTTATTTCCTACCACAGCATTATCAACGGAAGCGACGTCACTTAGATAAACACAGAATCCACCACCGACCACGCGGTATTTCAGCCTGGGCGATGATTATCAAAGTGGTCGCTGTGGTATCACTGAGAGATGAGAGCACCGTGTTCACTCACACTCGCCGCCTCCGCGCCGCTCGCTCGCCGCTGTCAAACCTATGTGTGCGAGTGCGGCGCTAGTGTGAGTGAACACGGTGCTGACAAATAGCGTAGAACCACATAAACACTTTATATCTTAATTAGACGATAGAATTAACCGACACACTCGCCTACCCTTCACATAAAGGAAATGTGAAACACTACCAGAGAATAAATATGTTTTTTACTCTTACTTTAGTCTCTCAGTGGTACGATACTACAGCGACCACTTTGATAATCATCGCCCTGACGATGATGCCGCGACGATATAACATCATGACGTAATGTCTGCGGAAATACAGATCGAAGCAGACGTCACGACATTATAAATACTGCGCTACTATAAACAAAGTTTTGAAATAAATCTAACAGCAATAGTACACAGATAACAAGGTTAGTTTTTCTGATCTTTCAGTCCTAGGACGCCTAAAAATTATGGGGTTTGAAGGCCTAAATATTTTAACAGTGTTCGATGAGATATCAACGAAGCAGTAAATTTATTTACAACAAGGTAAACATACGCCAGTATTGCCGTAGTAGGCTTCGCGTTACCCGTGACGTTTCTTGCCAGTTCTTCTATGAACATGTTGTACATTGGTGTGCAGCGAGCTATTGGCATATATAATGAACCTACAAATTTTCAGCCCGATCGGCCGAACCGTTTAGGAGGAGTTGTGCGGACAAACAAACAGACAAACAAACAGACACCAAAAGTTTTTTAAACCTCGTCGAGTACTAGACTTTGCTTCGCTCAGCCAACTAAGATTGCATTGACAAGCCTCTTTCCGATAGCGACGCCTCTCACTGCACGAAAATTGCCAGACCACTCCATTCAGTCAGAGTGAGCTACGGTAAATGTCTGAGTAGCCCGCCCCGGGGTCCGCAGTTTGTGAATAGACCCACTATACACTACCAACCTGTTGGCCCGATTCCACCGGCGCGAATAAATTATGAAGCTCCTGGCGCCTCTATTTGCGTACAGGATCGATCGTCCGCGCCGCGCCGGAGGCGGGTTCGGGGCGGCGGGCTATCTGGGTTACTACTTCGTACTTGCTACTATGCTGTCTAGTACTAGTACTTATAGTACTAGGCAGTTCGCAGTACGAGAGTTACGACTGCCTTTTGAAATGCGATCAATGTCGAGAGCTGTAAACCTTGCTGCTGGGACGGGACGGGAATCGCGCTAGCTAGCGGCCGCCAGTCAGGTTTCGTTACTTCAGTGTGTTGAATGGAGGCCCTACACGTTGGTGAGCACGTTGGCCAATGTATTGGCACACATATTGGCCACGAATTTGTGATTCGTTCACACGAAACGGCTATGTAAATAGTTAGTGTTTTCCAACCAGTTCAGTGTGGCCGGCACGATCAAAGGGGGAAGCACTGACATGGCACCTAATTCACCCGGTGTTATGGGCTCACACCGGACGTTGTAGGTGATGTAGCCAAACCGTGGCAGTTTCAATAAAAAAAAATACTTACACTACTTACTCTTACTTACACTAACGCGCACCAATCCCCTTTCTGACATAGCCTTCTCCCACACATGAGTGAAACGTAAATCCCATTAAATTATTATTGAATTATTTTATTTGTCTTCCAACTTGTGTTTATTTGTTCTATTGTATTTCTCTTGTACAAACGAGTAACTTCATGATGTCATATGCACGAATTGAGTCTATGTATTTTTTAAATGCTGTTGATTTCTCGAATATACGAAAAATAAAATAAATAAATAAAATAAAAAAAACGTTGGAAAGTCGTTAAGTTTGCATCCGTTCAGGCCAAGGTGCGGAAGTTTTGGCGGACATCAAGGCTAGCATAAACAAATTAAATAATATATATATATATACATCATCGTAATGACGGCGTTAATACCTATTTAGCGATATCCAACTCGATTTATTTGAAAAATTTAATAATTTTTAAATATTAGTTTTGGGAAACCCTCTATTTTCGATACACCTACAGTATATTTCTAATAAAGGATTGGCGACTCTGTACTAACGAAGGACCTACAACCTCTAAAGCACAGACGCATCGTTGGTTCATTGAGCCTGTTTTATAGGTACTACTGCGGCCGCTGCTCAGAAGAACTTGCTTCCCTCACCCCATCCTCCTGTTCACCTTCGTCAAACCCGCCACACTCTTGCGGAATATCCCTTTGTAGTCGATGGAAGAATTCTTCGAACTGCACGATTTTGTAAATCGTTCTTGTGTCGCACTGCAAAGGTGTGCAACGGGCTTCCGGGGAGCATTTTTCCCTATTCCTACAATCCACAGATCTTCAAATCGCTGATCAATAGCCTTTCCCCAGAAACATTATTCCGCCTTCAAGCCGGAGTGGCACCTTCTCCATGTCTTTGGCCAAACTCGAAGCCCTGGCTTCAAAGCACAGCCACCCAATTCGGAAACAATGAAAAAAAAAAAAACATCTACTTTATTTAGACAAAATTGTATCTACGTCCCTAGTAATTAAGTGTGGTAACCTGAGCCATACCCTGAAGTATATGAGACAGACACCGCCTCACAATGGGTAAATTTGAAGTGCAAGTGCTGGGAGGCATTTATAAAAAAAAACACGTGCTTCTGTTATGAAAATGATTATGCTGGTCGTTTTCCTTATTTTTTCGCCATCAAGAATTTGTCGATCTGGTAACTGGGAGCCGTTGCGTTCAGAAATGGCAACACTTTAAAAAGTTTAAAAAATTCCTACCTCAAATGCTGTTAGATCCGAAAAGTGTCCGAAAATAAAATGTAGACATTGATAATAATGCTAGACATGGATAATGGTAAAAATTTAAAACATTGAAAAATTATTGAGCTTCAGCCTGCCAGACGACTTTGAAAAATGCATACATACATTTTACATACATTTAACATTAAAATATATTTAAAAATATAGTGGTATACCCCCTTTCAAGATAATCATCCATACATTGCTCTAAATTTAATGAATCATTTGGTGGTTTCAGATGCACGCTGCGCTTCCCGTCCACCAACATCCGGCTGGAGTTCCAGTCGCTGGTGGAGGAGGGAGGGGGGATAGTGGGCGCGAGCGCAGTCGCCGGCCTCGCGCCCCCTCCGCTGCCGCCCCTACGCATCACAATTCCCCTCGAGACAGACTCCGGCCGCAGTCCGGCCCCCTCACCTACTGGTCAGTCTCTATCGTATCACCAACGCCACTATCATTATTGGTAAAGTTTCAGTTTAAGTTCCGTTGCTATTATTTTGCAACTTTTACCTGTTAGGGACAGTGATATAAAGTAAAGGTAAGGATATGGTGTTTCATACAATTTTGTCAGCCGTTTTGGACCTGATAACGAGCAACGCCATCTCTTGGTGACTACGCGTACTGCGTGCAACATGCCTACATGATATGTACGAATGACCGAGAGGCAGCCAGCGACTGACTGGCACATGGGGGTAAGAGAGTGTTTTACCCCCCACTGAGGTGGTGCCATTTATGTAGTTGGTAAAGGCCCGTCCTTACGTAGTAATATGTATGTCAATGGTTAGGGGATCAAAAGGAGAGTCCAATTAAAACTATTTGATCCAGCGGTCGCATTTAGTTTCGGGTGATATTATTTAAAAATAAAATTACATTGATTTTGAGGTTAGGTTGATATAAAATAGCTTCTGCCTTATCTGCCGTTGCTCATCGGCTATACGGGACACAGCCATTTCGTAACACACTGCAGGCACCCCATGCATGCACTTTGTTACGGCGAGCGGGGGCTACCTTCCCTCCGCACCTCCGGTTTCTATATACACTTTAGGGTGGTAACAACAACCACTGCACCTTTCAATGCCTGTGCAGTTTTCAATCCGTTACTCCGGTTAAGGAAAACACGGTGAGGAAAATCTACCCTCCTTTACTAGGTACCACCGCACTCAATGCAGGACATCTTATAACTAATAACGGCTATGTCAAAATAGTTCGTGTTTCTCGTCAAATTCAATGTAGCCGGATAAATCTCAGGTAAGTTGCTGACATGGCACCGTGATCCATCAGAACCACTAGAAGGACGCTGGGAGGCTGTTCCACACGCATGTATAAAAGTATAGAGAAAAATAAACTTTTTTTCTTAATTAAAAAGTCGTTAAACAAACGTTGTTCAGTATCTTGTGTAGAATTACCATCGGGTAGTAGCAATAATTTATCTAAAGCCTCGTGTGATGTGTGTTGCAGGAACAATAAGTGCGGCCAACAGTTGCCCGACGTCGCCGCGCGGCGCCGGCAGCGCGGCCCGCCGGCACGCAGACCTGGGCCTGGTCGCGCAATATGCCGCCCTCGCCTCCGAGCACAACTCACACAGACCCACCTCTAATGGCAATTCTGTAAGTACAACATCCATCCACCCATTCATCCGTCCATCCATCCATCCATCCACCTATCAGTCAATCCATCCATCTGTACATCTATCCATCCATAAATCCACCTATTCTTCCGTTTGTCAATTAGTCCACCCATCCGCCCACCCGTCAATCCATCCATCTGTACATCCATCCATCCATCCATTCTTCCGTCCATCCATCCACCCATCCATCAAACCATCCATCTGTAAATGCATTCATCCATCCATCCATCCACCCATTCTTCCGTCCATCCATCCATCCACCCATCTGTACATCCATCCATCCATCCATCCCTCCATCCACCCACACCCACCCACCCATTCTTCCGTCCATCCATCCATCCATCCACCCACCCATTCTAATCAAATCAAATCAAATATAATTTATTGCACTCAAAAATTATGTACAATAAGGCGTAACCTAACCACTACGTGTAACCAGTCATGTACTAACCACACACATTCTACCGTCCATCCATCCATCCATCCACCCATCCGTCAATTCATCCATCTGTACATCCATCCATCCATCCATCCATCCATCCATCCAGCCATTCTTCCATCCATCCATCCATCCACCCATCCGTCCAACCATCCATCCACCCATCCGTCAATCCATCCATCCACCCATTCATCCGTCCAACCATCCATCTGTACGTCCATCCATTGCTCCGTCCATCCATCGATCCGTCCGCCCGCCCGTTCGTCTGTCCGACCTACCAACCACCCATCCATAACTATGCTCACGTTAAAATATCAAAGGCAATTTTGAAACACTACACAGCAGCAGCACACATTAGACCACTCGTTTCCAACCAGACGTTATTCTTTACTTTATGAACATTGAATCCCTCTTTCATTGTCGTACCCGTGTCATCGGCATCTTGCAACCGCTGCGATTCTAGGACTTTAACAACTTCGTCTTAGAACTGATTATGTGAACCAGTGACTGCTATGAAAAACTCTCGTTGAACGTGTTAACACGTGTTTTTTTGGATTTTTTTACATTGTGTCGAACGGGGACCGATTCAATCAATCCTGCAACATTATTTAAAAAAAATTATGATAATTTTTTTTTTATTTAAAACACAAAAATTACAAGTGTACATTTTTACTACTTCTTGTCAAGTACTTACTACATTACTTACGTCCGTACATTACCAGAACTGACTTCATTTTCATATCAGTTGAGTAGGTAAAATGCAGCGTAATCTTTTATGAATCACTTCATTTAATATTTGTATACTTACACGGAAAATTCCGAATGGTACCATTTGGTTTGTTTCCATTGATTATCGCAATCTTGTTGCCATACGCGCAGCAAATAAAAATTGCTAAAATTCCGACAGAATTGTTGATGCGAACACTCAGGGCAGAGCGTAGCATAACATTTCATACGTGATAGCTAGAACAACATTTTGAAATCTTCCGGCTCTTCTCGCGGCGACTTTATCGGATTGTCCGACGTTTCGAACAGAGCGTCCTGTTCATGGTCACGGAGACATCCGCTAGCTCCGAGCTTAGCAAACGTACTGACAGCTATGGCTGCCTTCTAGAAATTATAGGATGTGCGGATAGGTGGAGAAGCGTCATCTGTGTTAGACGGAGAAGCTCCATCTGTGTTAATTTACCACCGTAATTTAAAAAGTATTGTGATAGCTACAAATTCTAATAAATGAACATGGGGCCTCATGAAGCGTTGGACGACACCACACTGGAAGAATAAAAACACATTTGACACATTTTGACATGTACAATTTTCTTTCTTTTCTTCTTTTGCAGCCATTTTATTCGCTCCACTGCTGGGTACAAGCCTGTTTCTTTTACATGATATGAGAGGATTTTAGTCATACTTCCACGGTGACCAACCGGCTTGGAAGTCGGTTTCCTCAGGATGTTATCCTTCACCAGAGTGTCAGCGGACATTTAGCACAAATTCTAAAGTTATAAATATTGTGCTCCCAGTGGTTATCGAACCCGCACCTCCCGCTAGAGACGAGTGCTCTTGCCCGCTCGGGCGGGGTGTTAGCGTTTTTTTTACTGCCTCCCAGTCTATTACATCTGAGATATTTAATTATTTTTCATTAATATGCAATTAGAATTTAGAATTTTCAAGCTTAAATTAAATTATTGTAAATGAAGCTCTCAAACTGTAGATTAACAGTGTAAGCGGTGTCTTTTGTGTAATTAGTCTACTATTTTATATATGTATTTATTTTATATATGTATTTTTTCTTATTTATTCTATGTAATCTATTCTACATCAAAATTTATAATAAAAAGATTCTTAGTACGCCTACATGCTCACTCCTACATCCTAAGGGTTAGTTTTAGAGGATTGCCCAAGAGGCATTAAACTCGCCTATTTGTAACCCCTGTAATATGGTGTACAATAAAGAATATATACATATATATTTTAAGAAAGACGTTTAAATAAAACCCTTTGAAGTTTTTTTGCCGGTTCTTCTTCAGGGGCTTAATCAAACCGGGTGTAAAATATAATATTTTGACAAATTCAAGTGTAATACGATAAGAATGCTGAATAAAGATCTAAGAACTACTTAGAACACAGAGGTGATCTCATTGAGACCTTCAAAATTTTATCAGAAATATAATTATGAAGTCTTATAGTTCTCAAACTAATATAGGTACAATATGAACACAAATTCTCTCTTACACGGTCACTCACTAAAACTGAATCCCTCAAGCAAGTCAAACCCAAGGGAACACACAACATTCCTGAAAGTAAGATTTGAGCTACTCAAATAACGTCTTACTTGATGGCGCTTTCGAACTTCTGACTGACCTGTCGACATTTTTTGTTCAGGTTGAGTTCTCCGTTTCCTTCAGCTCCTACTACGCTCTCCTACTGGCAGGGCATACTATTCCTCGTTCTCCTACCCTTCAGTAGGAGCATGGAAAACTTTCATTCTATGTCCTGGTTTACTTTCACTCTATTAAAAAAATGACAACGATCGAAACCTTTTTCACTTTATTCACTTTGCATCGTTGTGTAGTTACAGAGATGCCTATAGCAACAACGATAATATTTTGCCAGCCTTTTTAGCAATTTTCAATATTTCCTTTTTAATTCAATGAAACAGGTCAGAAAAACATACCGGCACCCTATCTTGTTTCTTATACCTCTTACAGATCGTCACAGGCTCATCCGTTTTGAATAGCATTTTATGATCCCAGCATAGTATTCGACCTTAACATGTGTGTTGGTGCGTTTCAGTCGTTATCGTCGACGGCGGATAGCGCGTATGGGAGCGCGGGCGGCGGTGGAGGCGGCGGAGCGCGCGACGACGCCAAGCCTCCGTACAGCTACGCGCAGCTGATCGTGCAGGCGGTGGCCTCCGCGCAGGACAAGCAGCTCACGCTCAGCGGCATCTACAGCTACATCACCAAGAACTACCCGTACTACCGCACAGCCGACAAGGGCTGGCAGAACTCCATCCGTCACAATCTATCACTCAATAGGTACGCTCGCATTGTACTCAAAGGTTACAGCTGCGCACAGCTGTTCCATGAACCCGTACCCATATAGCATACTGCTGTAACATAGCGACCTGCAGTCTATCTCTGTCTTTGGTTAGAAGCCTGGAAGTGCACGGCATGGCAACGTCGCGTGTAGGCCGAAACTGTATGGGATTGCGACGTTGCCACATTAAGCTGTCAACCTGGCAGCGTTGCATTCCCAGGATTAAGTGCAACGTTGCCATGCCGTGCACTTGCAGGCTTGATAACAAGGACAGAAATAGACTACTGGCGGCTATGGCTGTAGTAATGTGGCGCAGCCACCGTACATAAGAGCTGGTGGGATGTACATGGATGCAAGCCTATTTTGGAGACCATTTTTGAAGTCTGTGAAGTGAGCCTATTACCAGCAGTGCACATCTTTTGGCTGACATGACATTATGACGTAAATATGAGCAGTTTTAGCTCGGCTTTTCATGCTAGGGGTCATGGCTTCATGTCGGATGGTAAGCAGCTTTCACTAGACGTGTCAGCAATAAGTCAGTAAACCCTTAATTGAAAGCTTTGTTATATATAAATATAAACGTTAAATGTTTGTATGGTGTGCTTGTTGCAGATACTTCATCAAGGTACCCCGCAGCCAGGAGGAGCCCGGCAAGGGCAGCTTCTGGCGCATCGACCCGCAGAGTGAGGCGAAGCTCATCGAGCTGGCATTCAGACCACGGCGGCCACGCGGCGTGCAGTTCCGCGCACCCTTCGGCCTCTCCTCCAGGTAACATTACATTTACCATCCTAATAGATAAAGCAGAAGATCTTGAACTATGTAACGATGTAACAGACTATATAGTCGCTGTCGGGATTTATGTTCACTTAAAACTCAAGAACGACTCAACTATTCACATGGAAACGCCATGGCGTATTCTCTAAAAAGTGAGGATTGTTATAGGCTATGTACCATCGTGACAGTCTTTCGGGGGTTGGAGCAGTAAGCAAATATGTTGTTAGTCGTCGCCGTGAGCGAGATGTAGCAAATTAAATGACAAGTTTTTCTTTTCTAAATTGGAGACATGCGCGCTGCGGGTGCTTCTTGCACCTTATTTCAATCTACAACTAATCTATCGAACAATTTATTTTGTCCTTTGATCCGGTGAGTTCTCATTGAATAATTCTGAGATAAATGAGGAGTGACGTAAGATCTGTAAGTGCCCATCTCATAGAAGAATGTACAAGTAAGCAGGTATTCATGAACCATGTGGCAAGATAACAGAGCAAGGAGGAGATCGGCATATTATCAAGGCCCAACGGTGGGTCTTATTCATGTCAACAAGGGTGTATAATAACTGTATTTGTGAACAGGAGTGCGCCGACGTCGCCGTCGCATGTGGGCGTGTCGGGGCTGGTGACGCCGGAGGAGCTCTCCCGCGAGCCCACGCCAGACCTCTTCCCTTCAGAGGAGGCTCATGACGACCATCACCACCAGGTAAACATATCTAAAATTCTACTCACCCACATGGCTATAGTTCTTAAAACTTAGCTTGATTGCTGCGACAGCTGTCAAAGTGACACGATAGGGCTGGGACGATGTTGAAAATATACGATTATAATTATCGATTGTCGT
>WYDE02196275.1:0-10598 GCA_009867175.2 Adela reaumurella | reverse complement strand
CCCGCTTCGGACAACATGTTGGACAGTTATTTTTCTTTGTATTTTTCTAAGTTAATTTATCTGGTGCATCGACTGCAACTTCACAATATAAAAATTGTAAAGTTTTTCTTCGTTGTTTTTGTCGATGTGGTACTAGAACCCACCCGATTATACAACTCAAAATAAAAAATGAAAATAGTAATGATTCATCCTACTTATAATAATAAAAGCATACCGCACATTACCTGCATGACTGTACATTTGGCCTTCGGAAATTCAAAGAAACAGCTGTTCTAACATTTCGTGTACTACGAGTGTTATTGTCCGTCACAACTTTGCATAAGGAGTCATATTAAGCTGTTTACATATTACCTTTGAATTTTAAATAAAGTTTAAATTTCATTAAGAAAAAAGCTTACTTATTCATACATTTCAAATATTTGCTTCGGATAAAACTTATGAAGTCAATATTTATTTATTTTCTCACCCAAAATGAAGATTCTTACTATCCGGATTTTTAGGGTTTCGTTCAAAAAAACTCTATTAGGGAAGCAATTTCGTTCGTTTTTCCGTCTGGCTGTCTCTCCGATTTCTGAAGAACTCGAGAAATGATGGACCGATCCAGCTAAAATATTCGCCATAATATGTAAAATTATCAAGCAATTAAGAAAAAAAATACCAATAAATATACCAAATAATGTAGTGTTGGTACGAGTATGTAGTGTTCTTTATCCGAAGAAAATTAAAAAAAATTATGGGGGAGACAAAATTTTTTCTCAATCAAATTAAACATTTCTTTCACATTCGCGTTCTACGCAATGTATGGTGTATCTGTTTGAATGATGAACACCTCACCGCGGTCAACCTGTATAGTTAAAATAAATTGCTTAGAAATTGAAATGACATTTTAAAAGTCCTATTTATTTTTAAAAATGTCTACATATATAAGTAGGCAAAAATTTCGGAATGATATTAAGACTCATTCATATTCTTTATAATTAAAAAATGTATAATGACATAATTAAACCGTATTACAATTAAAAACTATATCTAAAATAAAACTAAGCTAACCTACAAAAAACGACTTCACCTAAATCAGAGTAGCGGGTTCGCAGCAAGCGCAAGTACAAACACTCGCTGCGTTACCCCCACGGACTATTTACCCTAGGATAAATAGTCCGTGGTTACCCCTTCGGATCTCTATGTCGAATCGCCATATAAAGAAGGCCTTGGCTCCCGCAGGATGCTGTGCTTGGACGCCTTCATGGCTGCAGTCTTATTTGCCGCGGCTCCCGCATACTTGGGGGAGCCCAGAAACTGGGACAGAGCAAAAGTGTCCACGAACGTTTCGACCCACACGAGCGCCCTCTTCAACAATTACTGAATTAAAACTAAATTACACTGGACGGCTTTGGTATAGAAACCCCACAATATTTTCTTCTTCCGCTGTTATTTTATTTAGCTCAGAATTGAAGTTATTAAAGAGATGTAAGTATACAGTTGTTTCGGCAATTTTCAAATTCACCTACACCATAAAATATATATTTTTCTTGTACCCCTTACAGTCTCGCCACCGGCTCACCCATTTTCAATAGCATTTTACTACATACATACATACATATCTCACTCATGCTAAATCCCGAGAATCGGGGTAAGCAGAGCAAACAGTGTTGTGCTGCAAGAACTCTGGTGAATTACATCACAACACCGACCACCACATTTCGCAAGATGTTCGGACAAGGTATCAAGAAGCCTCTAAGGCACAACACCCACCTACTGCATGACTTGTCAGAAGTACCGTGCCAAGATGAGAGGTGGCGAGCCTGTCGCCCTTTAGCACGGCACCTTGTCCTTATCCCTTAGTCGCCTTTTACGACATGCATGGGAAGAGATGCAGTGTGGTCATTCTTTTAAGTGCCGTTCCACACGGCACTTTACTATTCCATTCCTATTCCACTATTCTATTTCACTATTTTATTCCACTATACTATTCCAGTTTAATATGTACCTATACCAATTTCGTATTATCACTGCATGGTCGTTATGTATAACTTTACCGAACAAAGTGTTGACTCGTAGCAAGGCTGTTTGTCAGCAACAAAGAAAAGCCACTAAGATAAATGGCGCATGTTCCACATATGGACGCATGAGTTTAACCTATTTTGGACGCAAACATTGCAATTGAAAAACATTTTCATAAAAAATCTTGAACGTACTCCGTTGAACACATTTTGAATCTAGAATACAAAACCTCGCTTTAGAAAAGAATTCTTCAAAAATAATAGATTTATTATTTAATGTTGATATTTTTATACTGTACTGTGTGAGGCCGGTACATAAAAGAATGACCCCACTGCATCTCTTCCCATGCATGTCGTAAAAGGCGACAAAGGGATATGGACACGATGCCATGCTAAAGGGCGACGGGCTCGCCACCTCTCACCTTGGCACGGTACTTCTACCCATTCACGTAGGCACGACGACCCGCGTCGTGCCTTACATGCTGCTTGATATCTTGTCCGTATAACTCGCGAAATGTGGTGATCGGTGTTGTGCGGTAATTTACCGGAGTTCTTGCAGCACAACATCGATTTCTCTGCTTACCCCGATTGTCGGGATTCAGCGTAAGTGATATGTATGTATGTATTTTTATATGTTTTTTTTAACTCGTACGTCTTTTACGTTTATCGCAAAATGAAGGAAGAAAACGGGAAGTTTTAGCACGAGCATGCTTGCTCTTCGCAGCAAAAGCCGTCAAGGGATAAAAAAAACTATGCGAAAATCAATAAATCAGTCAGCAATGTCGACACCGTTACCCCTTATCTACTTCTTATTGCTTGTATCTTCTTCTTCGACGGTATTTATCACCTCCTCGTCATATCACCTGATAATGACTGCCCAGTCATTGAGCAAGTGAAAAAGTGAAGTCAAAACTACGAGACTAGTGATACTAACACTTCCCACGCGGCAATATAAGACCATTCGGAAAATTTTAGAGCTCAAAATAGTTCATTAAAGTTAAATGATCAGTTGTACACCGTGCGCGAATTGAGGGAAGCGCTGATATGGCACCACATAATTCAACAAGGTGTTTAGGCTGACATAACTGGTACCAGAAAACTGGTGCATTAGTTGATGTAGCCTTCCGTGCCAATAGCAAAAAAAAAACACCCCGCGGGGAAAGCCCACGAGGCAAAATATTTGCTCACTGCTTCGACCCTCGAAGGAATACCGCAATGGTGCATATCCTATAACCAATATCAGCGGATAACAGTGGATAATATCAACTAAACCCCCACGTGAATTGATTGAGTAGTTCTCGAGTTATAAACGAAGATAAAATCCCGAGCGTGAATAGTTACTTTAGTTATTTTCGGCTTTATCTATTAGAATTACTTATTTCAAATTGTAATAATAATTTTATGTCTCAATTATTGTGTATTATTTCTTAATATTTTCATTTTTGTCGTGTTTTTTATCATTGTCTTTGTATTCACCAGTACTTTTTGTTGTTTATGGATATATGAGTCTGCAATAAATAATCATTATTATTATATCTCAATCAATTGTTAAATTAATACTCTATCTCAATCAATTAATTTGTTTTAACATTTAGTGTTTGCTGTTTTCTGAGTTGTAACTTTTTGATTTTTTAATTTATTAATGATGTGCATTTTTCTAAATTTTAGGCTCAAGAGAATATCCGTAGTGGACTGCTTTGCATAGAAAAACGTTCGCGGTATAGCCGCATACAGGGAAGAGCCACATAGCTATTTAGAAGAGTAATAGTCAGATTGAATAAATCCTATTTTTCAACTTTATTCCATCTGCCGCAAAACAGAAACTATAAAATAACAATAAAATAACTATAAAATAATTGTAAAATTGAAACTACAATAACTAGTAATGTTAAATACAAATTTGTAAAAAAGACGCTACCTTCAATTAATTTTCAGTTGTACAGCAAGGATTTAGTTCAGTTGAATTTTTAATTCAGTTCAGCGTCCATTTTAGACGCGTGCAGACGCATACTTCAGATACTGGGTGTGCAATGTAGGAAAAAAAAAATAATCACATACATACATATCACTCACGCTGAATCCCGACAATCGGGGTAAGCAAAGCAATCGGTGTTGTGCTGCAAGAACTCCGGTAAATTACAGCACAACACCGAGTTCGCAAGTTATTCGGACAAGATATCAAGCAGCATGTAAGGCACGATTTCAGCCAATCGTAGGCGTTAACGCTGGTTTAACGCACTCGAGATCACTCGTCACGGCCAGTCTGATTGGTTGAAATCGTGGTGATGTCTCATCACTCGCTCATGTGATAATAGCACGGTAGACCCCCTGGACTCTCTAATTTACATGATATGAGAGGATTTTAATCATACACTTCCACAGTTACCGACCGGCTTGGAAGTGGGTTTCCTCACGATGTTTTCCTTCACCGGAGTGTCATCGGCAATTGAGCAAAAATTCTAAAGTTATAAAAAAATAATAAGTTATTAAAAAAATTGTCCCGGGTATGTGCCTAGTATGTACTATGTAGGTGCCGGGTATGTCCCGGGTATGTCCTGGGTATGTGCCTGGTAAGTGCCGGGTATGTGCCGGGTAAGTGCAGAGTATGTGCCGGGTAAGCGCTGGGTATGTGCAGGACACTTCCCCGACACATACCCGGCACTTACCCAACTCTTACCCGGCACATACCAGGCACATACTCGGCATATA
Organism: Adela reaumurella; assembly: GCA_009867175.2. Taxonomy (NCBI): domain Eukaryota; kingdom Metazoa; phylum Arthropoda; class Insecta; order Lepidoptera; family Adelidae; genus Adela; species Adela reaumurella. The sequence goes on along the minus strand of WYDE02196275.1, from coordinate 5,889 downwards.
CCCGGCACTTATCCGCAAAATATTTATAACTTTATAATTTTTGAAAAACAAATACCTACCCATTTGTTATTGTTTCTTTATAGCTTTTAAAAGACTTAACAGATAAATCGCGTGTATTTCTTTATTCCGAATCACCCCCTTTCGGGTATAACCGCTCATTTATGTATAACCGTCTATTTCAGAATTCCTCAAAAGTGGGAATAAATTCCTTTAATGGTATCTATTCCTAATCCACTCAACGCAACGCGGGGAGTACGCGGGGAAAATGGAGGTGGGCTTTCGTTGGGCTTCCTTCTGGACTAGGAGGTCACGACAAATATGTCAACGATCAAGTAAATGGCTGGAATCTCGGTTTATAGGATAAAGAACAATGCCCTGATTTTTTTTGTATATCTGCTGGCGCATAGTGGTTGCTTTACCTATTTATGCGCGCCTGAAATTTTTCAAAAGGGGCGCAGTTCGTTGTAGTACTAGTAGATATCCGGGCGGAGGAATGCCCCGTCCGATCCCACCGAATTTTTGCACACAGCTTCATCATAGTTACAAATATTTAGATGCAGCTAATGAGTCAATGGATGAAATATAAACATCGATAAATAGATTATTTAAAAAAAAAATTGTTAATAAATATCTCAATGCATCATTCTGTAATACTATTTTCAAAAATAGAGTGCTTCATACTAAAGGGCTTAATTAAGCGACGTGAATTTAAAAGTAGTTTTTTTTTATAATCCACTCTTTGTGTTCATTTCACCCATTTACTATTTTCAGCTGCTACTATTTATTATTTACAGCTTATAACTTTTTGAAAATTTCCTGTTTTTCTTTTGCAGCCATTTTATTCGCCCCACTACTGGGTACTGGCCTCTCTCATTTACATGATATGAGAGGATTTTAGTCATACAATTCCACGGTGACCAACCGGCTTGGAAGTGGGTTTCCTCACGGTGTTTTCCTTCACGACATTTGTCAGCGGCCATTTAGCACAAATTCTAAAGTTATTAATTAGTTAGTAATTATAATTAATAATTATATTGTCCTCCCAGTGGGTATCGAACCCGCACCTCCTGCTTGAGAGGCGTGCTCTTGCCCGCTCCGCCAATCTGACATTTGAAAATTTTTAGTCGCCATGAATAAGTAACGCAAACACTTAACGCCTGCAGACCTACATTATTGACATCAGGGAAATGTTCTTTATCCTATAAACCTAGATTCAGACATTTACCTGATCGTTGCCAGATTTTTCGTGGCCTCCTGGTCTATCCGCTCAGTTCAGTTGCGAACGCTTGCAGAATGGCGCGCCCCGCACCTTACAGACCTCTGACTTGTATAACTATCATACTAGGCTGAGTCTTCAAGGATGGTTGTGTTATTGTTGCAGACCAAGCAGCAAGTGGACCTGCGGCCGGCCGACTGGAAGCGCCCCGGGCGCCGGCGGCAAGGCAGCGGCAGGAACCAGGCGCAGTACAACCAGGAGCTGGTCAAGCTTATGCCACTTAAAGGTCAGCTATATTCTATTTTTTTATTTTACCCGTCCCGTATTACATAAATAAAATGATGGGTCTTATAGTTTCGCCCTGGATGGCGCCGTGTGGGTGCAGTTCGTTGTAGTACTAAGTAGTAGATGTCTGGGCGGAGGAATGCCCCTCCCGACATTTTTTTTTCCCGACATCCCACCGACATTTTGCCCACAGCTTTATCAGCGTCGTTGGCTCAGTGGTTGCGGTATTCTGTATTCGATTACCGAAGTTAAGCACTGCCAAGCGCGGTCAGGTCTTGCATGGGTGACCGCTTGACTGTTGACGCTGGTCGTGGTTCGGATTCCACGTTAAACTGTAGGTCCCTTCCCTCGCCTTAGATGGTGGTAGGGTAAAACCCACCCGGGTTGGTACCACCGCACTGAAAGAAGGTCGGTCGAAGCGGCTATGAAATATAATTCGTGTTTTCCCTACATAACTCATCAAGATGTTTAGGCTGGCATCACTGGTATACGAGAAGAACTGGTGCATTAGGTGATGTAGCCATCCGTGTCAGTTTCCATAAAAAACATCATATTTCCAACCTATGCAGAATGCACACTTTCAACAAAACCAATTAGAGTACCAAAAACTATAACTTATATATATGTGACCAATCAGTTCAATATGGAGCAAACAAGATAACATATGAACATCGTTCGGAGGAAGGATGAACAATATGATATGTTACCGACTCATTGATGATTTGCAGAACAGAACACATGACTCAAGGCATCTCAAGTCACCGTTCCAGTTGACACCTCACTTGACTCTTCATTTGGCAGTATGTATACAGACAAATAAATGAGAAAGACCAATGAATGTTGCGCGCGCACTAAGTAGTTGAAGAACAGGCCACCAGTTGCCGGTTGGCACCGGTTATTCAACTTGCTTGTTCATCTTAGACTTACCACGCAGGCACAGTGCCAAGATCCAAGCTTTCAGGCTTTGCGATTGCAGAAAAACAATTAAATGTCGAAGTGACATCAATCCACGGATATGGTACCCCCTGTTCAAGAATATTGTGTCTGAGCCTCAAATCATGGTTCACAGAACTGTGACCCAATATCGGCCCGAGAGAGGTCACATAGACATTTAAATAATAAAGATATTGGATTTAATAGTAGACCAAATGACGTCATAATTTGATGAATTTTGAGAACACTTCTTCCAGGGCGTAAATTGTAGGGATTCCGTAGGGATTTTTTCAGGCCTGAGAACGCTTTTGTTCTCTCTCTGACAGCCGTGTCAGAGAGAGAAAAGAGAGCGCTCTCAGCTCTGAAAACATACGTACGGAATAACCAGAATATACCCGCAGAACTAGAATAGTTTAATCTACATTAAGAATAATGCGTGATGAAGGGATCACATTTCTTAGTGTCTGAGTTGACCAATAATTTCATCGCAGCAAAATCTAGAATAAATAACGGGTAAGTAATGCAGGATGTTCCAGCTAGTGGGAGTAAAGCTTTACATAGTGCAAGATCTTCATAAAAACCGAAAATCGATGTACACACGTGTATTTTCCAAACGTTGCAATGGAAAGAGACAAAATTCCGAAGTCCCCCTTACTCTGTGGTCGGCGTCAATATGAAGAGGGAAGGGATCTCGAATTTGTCTTTTTTTTACGGGTTAACGCTTTCAGACTATATGACTGTACAGATAGCCGTCTGACGCAAATGCCACTTGAGATTGAACCAGCAATTCTTCAAAATCTTACCCTTTATTGGCGGAATAAGCCTGCATTTTGTGATCTAACCTGCACGCAGAAGGTGGGTTTTTTTGTGATTTATTAAAATAAATGTAGTACAATCTTTTTGCAGCGTGTGCATGTTTCCTGCAGCGATTCATGATAAAACCGCTGGAAACCCTCCGGATGCCATGGTCTACTTTCCTATGTCGCCATTTCCTAAGAAATTTGCATAATTTTGTACTTATTTATTCTTTATTGTATAACCTTGGTAATTAAGTCAACGCGTAGTCTTATCGTCTGAAAGCTTTGCTTTACACGGGAAATAGAGACAAATTCGAGATATTTTTCTGTCATGTTGACGCCGACCATGGAGGACTTCGAAATTTTGTCTGTTTCTAGTGTAAAGGTTTGAAAATACAAGTGAGTACAAAGGTGAGTCTAAAGTCAGAATAAGCTTTATTTTTTCCTAATAAATCACTTTATAAAATAAAAACAATCTACATTAATCACTGGTTACAATAAAACACTTATAACAAGCATTAAAACATTAAAGGGTAAAATATCCATCGATAAGGGGACCAGTGGAAGGAATGAAGCTGAATGACAAAAACTTATAAGTTGTTTGAAGTACGTCCCAAGTTCCAGCCAAATGATCCCCGGAAGTCTCGAAAAGCAGTTTTCCGAATTGCTTAAAAAAACTGACGACTTTATTTTATTAGGTAATCATCATTGCCCAAAGTGTGCAAATTCATTTATTTTATAGGTACACAAAATTAATTATTATCTAAAACCGCTTACAATATAAACCTAAATATAAATTAAACCCAAAAATAAATACACACCTAATCTAAAAATGAACATAACTCCCAAAAATGAAATGTATGCGAGGAGGATATCAGCAAGCGGCGCAGGGTTCCCCGGACCCAAACCGCATGATAACAGATTTCGCCCATGCGGGACGACGCCGGAAAGGTTTCTAAGACAGTCGCCGCATTACCTCTCTGGATAGCAAGGCTAATCCGCTCGCTAATTCGTTGAGATAGGTGCGCCCCTCCTCGGTTCTCCCCAGATACCACCTCCACACACCTACCCAACAAGACAAATACCCAAAGTATCAGACGACAATAATCATCAAACTGTAGATCTTTTTAAATCAGCTTGTACAGTCCTATCGTCTCTAAGCTTTACACCGGAATTAGAGAAAATTTTGAGATCTCTTTCAGTCGTATTGACATCGACCAAAGAGTAAAGGGACTTCGAAATTTTGTCTCTTTCGACTGGAAAGGTTAGGAAATAGACGTTTGTACTATCTATCGTGCATTCTAATTAATTCAAGCATATTCTCTAATCAAAATGTAAAGCCTGTTATAAGAAGCTCCGATTTCACACTTCGTTTAAAGTTATTCACTCGCCTTGACTCCTCATCAATGGAACGAGTTCCTCTAATTGAAAATTTCGAATTTGTCTGATTCATGAGCCTCACTCTCTGGTGCTGTTGGTTCCCGCTGTGCCAATTAATTATATTGTCTTTTGATGATTCCCACCGACAAATCATTGATTACACGTACTTATGTAGTTCTAAAGCTTATGTTTTACGAAGAAAGCTCCTTCTTAGACATTATCGCCGTACCGTTACTATCACCGATACCTTTACTGATACACTCACAGTCACCATCACCGTTACCATTACCACACCGTTATCGTCACCACTACCGTCACGGATATCGTCACCATCACCCTCACTGTTAACTTTACTGTCCATCACCGTTACTATTAACATTACCGTACCATATAAGTTACTGATATCTTTACCGTTACTGTGTTCGTACCGTGGCCGTCACCGTCAGTCACCGCCACCTTTACAGTTACCGTCACTGTTACCGTTACCGTCACTGTAACCATTACTGATTCTGTTCAAATCGCCGCCTCTGTAACCGTCACCGTGCCCATTAACGTTACCGTCACCTTAACCATTACCGTCCCCGTTACCCTGACCTTCACCGTTATTTTTGGACTTACCATATGCCATATAACCATTGCCTGTTACCGTTAACGTCACCGTTACTGTCAAGACAACCGTAACCGTCACCATATCCGTTGCTGTTACTGATACCGTCACCACTCGTAATAATGATAAGATGCGTCAATGATACCGAACAAATATCGTAACGTTTCCACTTCCTCATTTCACAGCTGAGTGAATGTAGCTCGGATTCCCTATTAGTAAGTAGCAGGAAAGTGGAAAACGCCAAGAGGAAAATTGAGGTGTAAGGTAAGACGTGGAAGTTGACGAGGACAAGGATCCGACACGCTGAAGGTTTGTGACGCAATCGGTACAGCTCGCAAGGAAATCGAGGAGCAGTGCCTCAATAGTTTGGAACTCACATTATCCATACAACCTACATAATAATAAATGAAGAATTATTTATTTAATAAATACACATTTACAATGGAAGAAATAACGAAACCTATTTCTATAAACTAAAATAATAGGTATTAAAATAATCTATTTACATAAATACATTCTTTCTTCTTCTTCTTCTTCTTTCTTTTGCAGCCATTTTATTCGCCCCACTGCTGGGTACAGCGGGGTGACTACCGTAACATCACTGACATTAAATCGACAATGTGCAAGAGGGAAGCACATACTTTTTGTATTGAATTCACTATCTGTGTCCC
>WYDE02196264.1:0-10599 GCA_009867175.2 Adela reaumurella | reverse complement strand
TCACGTATTAAGACGTGATCCGCGTCCTGGCACGACAGCGTCGTGACGTATATTTACGTGATCCGCTGTTAAAGTGTATTTTTTGCAGCTCTTTTTTGATATTTAAACTTTCTATAAAATCCATTACCTAAGTAATTACGTCTATTCTCGCATTCTGAGTTTCCGTTAAAACGATTTACGTATTATTGATCTCGCTTACAATATATAAATGTGCAGTTACCTGTAGTTTTTGTTAACTTTATAGTCGGTTGGCTTTAGACTCCATTCGTCTGAGTCGAAAACAGAACGTGGTCGAGGACCACGACGACTCAACAGATGCTTGTTAACCCTACTGTTTAAGGCGCCTACCTAAATTTATCCTACTGTCAGGGCACCTGAGAAGACCTTACAATTTAATCTTGTAATTCAGTACAATATAAGCAGTATTGTCTTTCGTTGTGTTAGGGTTTAAATCCATGGACCAAAAGCATGCATGTATCGTCATTCAGTGAGAACTAATTATAAATAAGTTCGTCATATTTTCACTTTGTCGGCAGTTTCCTCCCTAGAGAATGAAGCAATTATTTCCACTCACTTATATCAAAATCTGTATACTTATACAAAAGTTATGTCAAAAAATTCACCTAAGCAAGTGATGGCTCATGCTAATTTCTCTACGAGTATCTCTGGTAGGGACAATTCATTCGCTTTCTAGGGAGGGGCCTGCCTCAAGCACTATATCTACAGAAATAGATATAAATACATCTCGTATGTTCATCAAATAAGTAATAGATATTAGTTAATTCATTTTCAGTATTTATGTCGGTGTTCAGATTAATAAGTTACGTTTGTTAGATGTGCGAAAGGGATCAGGATCAGGAGAAATAAAACCAAAATTCAACAATGTGCGCAACAACTTGTAATGCTCAACATGCAACAACCTGGCAAAGTATCATCTAACTACTTGTTAGTACTTTACATAGAGCCCCACACTTTACACTATTACAACTTGGCACTTCACATCATTCTATATTTACACAAAGTTGCCATACTTAATCTACAAGTAGAAAATAAATAAATTATATTTACATAGTGGTTATTTGACTACCGAAACGTGGCTTGTGGAATAATTCAAAGTGCGTTAAATGAAGAAAATTACTACTATTACACCGACTTGACATTTGGCACCATTCCACGAAAATGGAAGTACTAAATACCTCGTTAGATCTAAGTAAATGAAGATATTGCAAAATAGTGAACTGACAGGTGCCTCGGTCTCTTGAAAAGTGATAAATTTATGGGCGAAAACACCCGATTTACGATATTGACGTTCTCACAAGCCTTCGTTCCATATTGACACTTGTGTGGGGCGCGTACGGTCCTACCTACCACCGTAGTTACCTTGTGAGTTGGGAGGCACAAAGCCGTAGCCGGACGCGCCGACCACCACACCGCTGGTCTGCGACGGGTCCCCGGCAGGAGACGGAGGGAACACTACGGGACCTGCAACACGACATTTTATAGAACATGCTTGGAAAGTGGTCACTTTGGGAAAGTGGTCATTCTGGGAAGAAAACATTTGGAAAAATTAAGTGGTCATTCTGGAAAAGTTATAATTCTGAGAAGCAAATATTTTGGGAAAATTAAGTGGTCATTATGAGAAAGTGATCATTTTGAAAAAGTGGTCTTTTTGGGAAAATAGACCACCTGCTCTGGAAGGAATAGCACATACTTTTAACTTTAGTTATATTAAAGATCAAAACGAGATGTCCATGAAACATATAGGTAATAGTATTTTTTTCTCTCATCATCCGGTGGATGCGTTGTTGCTACGACTTCTGGAACATCTAATGCAATGCACAGTATAACAGTGAAAGTTAAAAAAATAAGTGACATTCTCTGGGAGACAAAGTAAACGAGATTGCAGCACAGAGGGCGGGCTGACAATTACACAACTAATTGGCTTCGCGGTATCTGCTCTGAATTATCTTCAATCCTACAGTCCTTAACCACTAACTAGTCAGAACGGCGACAGTAACTGATTCATATTTACATAAGTTTAGAAGCTAGGTGCAGATATGAACATTTATTTAAATTTGCTGTTTGGCAAATCGTTGGGAACTTTTTTGATAGTAATTTTACTATCCAAAAATCATTCTCCTAATAAATCATAACTGCAAGAATAATAAGGAATACAAGTACTCTTCTATAAAAATGAAGATGTTATGAATTATTTAAACATATTGGATAAAATAATAGCACATATTGCAAAAGTTCGTTTAGTTCTAAGATTCTCAGCGCATAATGTCGAGATTAACGCACCAGATACAGTTGTAAGTAATGATATTGGTACCGTATCTGGAGCTGCATTTGAATATCTAACATCGGCGGACATAGCCAGCCAAAGGGAAAGTACTCAGTTCCAACACTTGTACGTTTTCTATTAGCGAAGATTCTATCTAGGTTTATTTTACTGTATTCGGTCTGCTAGTAGTTACACCTTATTGTTTCTCTCTGATTGATTTACAGATATTAAAGCTATAACTTTGGCATTTGGAGCTGGTACAATAACGTAATAAGAATAAAAGATAATAGTATGAATGCTATTATGCCAGTAATGTTTAACGCGATATCTGTCGGTATACTCAAAACATCAATCTTGGTTTCAATTCTAGAAGTGGTAGATAAACAATAGCTAATATCATCGGTAGCTGAGTACTAAACATTACAAAATATCACTAAAACATACATGTCTTTATTATGAATGGATATAACGAAGCAAGCACTTTATGTGCATACTCGTACCATCCTTATCATATATATTTTTATGTCATCTTCCCATCTTTGCTGGTTCACAACTCTTAGGTACACAATCGTGAACCTTGGCATGCGCTTCGGTTCTCAATCCTCACGGAGTATAGTGTCATGACAGGGTACTTCCCCATTTCAGTTCTTTTTAATTAGAAGTATTTAGATATTGCGTGAGTCTGCATACCTTCGTGCTTACGACACTGAGACAACGCTTGCAACGCTTCTCAGAAAATCCACGAGATGTTTTTATTTACTTTTAGTCCCAAAACGAACAAATTGGATGAATAATTTGGTACAACAGCGGATGCCGGAGGCTGTTTCCGCCCTTTAGTACCTCGACATTGCTAATTATATATTTTTCCACATCATTATTGTCATTATTTCGATCAACTGACGAATGAGCCATGTGACATCATGTCGTCGACTTTCGTGCCACGGCCGGGAAGCCGGAATTGGTGTAATTTGTAAATGAGTTTGAAAGTGGATCAATTTATAATAAACATCGTAAAAAGTTTTCCTGAATTACCCCATTCAACATCATTTTAATACTCTTCTTGTAAGGTAACCTGTCTTAATTCTTCTCTGGTATAAACACTATAAACCATAATATGCTCGTGATTAATTTTACATTACATAAGCAACTGTGGTACGCGATCTAATGCCGGACGCGATTTTCAATGGTTTTACGTCAGAGGCAACATTCCTGTGGCCGTTCTACTTCTGGACATGGGCCTTCTACATTGTTTGGCGTGAGTCATTTCCACAGTGACCAATAATGGCTTGAGGGCAGTATGCACGACAATGGCTATTTAAATGTATAAAAAAATTTAATGGCTTTACTCTTAGAGAACGCCCATGTACTTATTTTATAATCTAGAGCCATAAGCAAAATTAACATCTACAGTTTCAATCCACCATTATGATTATAGTTGATATATCCCATTATGTATGTGGAAAATTAAGAGCATGTCCAAAGCTCATCCCCAATCTACGCAAATCGAAAGCACATCGAACCCGGCTGCATTACATTAATTATTTGAACAAAGACCCTCAGATTGAATACAAATATTAGAACGACTGACAATAATGGAGTCTCGTGTTTGACTGTCTCGATGTCAGCCGAACGAGCTACTCGATCCTGCCTGTACATCTAAATTAAAGAGTACGTATAGATGGGATGCGCAGTACTGAACTTCAAACGAAGTTCGTACATTACAGTAAGAAAAGGCAAATTTACAAAGCACAATTGAATCCGCTAGGATATACTAATTTTATAAATACCACATTTGCATTTAATAGCTCCGAAGTACAAGAATGAGGAATGGTAGCAGCAACTCATTTGTCGACGATTGTAAACCCAAGGAATGTAATTGAAATATCAGATCTGGCATCTGGCCACACGGCGTGATAACTGTGCAAGTTTACAAAATGTGAGTGAGCACGTGATAGGTCAATTGGTTGCCCTCGTACTCATGTTGTTCGTTCATAAATGCTTTCAACAACTCTATTAGTTACTAAAAAAATTACCCAATAAAATTAGTTTCATGTGACACGCAGGAAAACTTTACATCGTGATTATTACGAAGCCCATATTACAAACGAGTAAAGCAGAAAGTAGTGATCGTTGCACAATTCTTGCTTGCCCTTCGATTGCGTCATCTAATGTGAGTTACTAATTTGCATTTTAAAAGGTTCACGTGGGCGGGGATAAAAGGTTTGTTTGTAATTTTGATTAATTTTACGACTTCGATTGAGTCTTGTGCTTTACAATGATAAATTGTTTTAAAATATCCCAGACACTCCCCATATAATGCAAAGGCAATAAATATAATAAAATAAATTTTGTAAAAAGTATTATTGCAAATACAGTATTACTCCTAAACAATAATAGTACATGCCATTGTTTGTACAGATATTTAAATGTATTTCAAAGTCACGTCTATCACCAGATATCTACAGGACCGGTCGCAAGTTCAACCTTTATAAATCTAACCTTATCTTACTTTTGGGCATGCGCTTTGGACCTCAGAACACGACGTGCGATCTTATCTCGCAGCGGCCGATACCTGGCACTAATCGGCCATCTTGTTTTGACAACTTTTCAATCAAATCGATCCATAATAATTGAAATTTTCACAATAGCACAAGCATTAACATTGATCGAGACATTATCGTTGTCTCGGCATTTCGTAACACAATGTACTGGATCGAGGCACGCGTCGCTAAGTGCTGCTGTTGCATTATATAGGTACGTTGTCCTCGAATTAGAAACTAGAATTGCATTTGAATATTTCACTTACTCGTACTTTCAATTAATTACATGCTACTGTCGTTTGCCGTGTTTGGACATGCAGAGCACAGTTGCGATTGACCCAATTGTAATGTGGGCAGCTCTCGTGTTTCTATCGTTATTCAACTTTTTTTATTTGATCTTAATTCTTCTGTACTTAAGTATAGTTAATTTATATGCGTGGATATTTTTTATCTATTATTGTAGAAACATCTGGGCGTTATCTGTGAAATAGTTCAGTAATACGTACACATTCTATAGTCTTGTTTAAGTGGCATTGTGAAATGTAACAAATTTTCTAATTGAGCAATATACCGGCATGTAAACTTATGGTAAAAGCCAATGAAGCCTGAAGTGTCCCGCGGTCTAGCATCACTGCAACTTCGTAGGGATGTGGCTACCTAAGTGTGCTCTATCGCTTATTCCACAGGGAGTGCTCGGAGGAGCTGTTTAACGAGATCCCACCGTCCCCTTGCCATCTTCGCACTACGCGTACTGGGCAGGGATTGCATCCCTACACGATGGACCTACGAGGGACCTACCTGGATGCGTACGAATTGGTCCTGCAGATCATTCATCTACAGAACTGGTAAACTCTGGAACGCTCTTCCTGCCCACATATTTCCCTCCATCTATAGTCTCGTGTCCTTCAAGAGGGGCGTGAATAGGCACCTGTCAAGCCGGCTTGGCATTCGCAACCCCCGCTAAAACCGAATGTCCATGGGCGTCGTTAGTCTCCTTCTGGGTAGCTCGGTGCCATATGTCGCGCTCCCATTAAAAATAAGCAGCATAATTCATGATTTTTCTTCCATCTATGTAGATGAAAGAAAATGATTATGATACATACTTATGATAAAGGAGTAGAAAATTTGAGTCTGGTACATTCATTCAATTTTTACTTTATTGTTTTTTTAGGACGTGCTGTAGTATATAGATAGGGCCCGAAAGAAATAATTTGTAAAATTTCTGTCTGTATGTACGTCTGTGTTTGTTTTAGCATCACATACAAACTACTTGACAAATTTCGATCAAGTTTTCTGTTTTACGTAGTCTAAGGGCCGAGAAGTAAATAGGGCACGTAGCACCACGGTTGGACATCAGGGGCTGTATAACAAATTTACAAGCGTAGAGGAGAGTGGCTACGGAAACGTTAACCAAGGATTTTATATGGAAAACGAGGCAGCGCCACTGGCGGTCACGCTGCGAACTACTCTGCTTCCATACAAAATCCGTGCGTATTACGCTGTATATGCTATACGCATAACTTGGAATCGACCCACAATAGTCTGAGCAGTTAAATAAATTGTGTTAAGTCTTAGATGCAAAAACTACCGAACGGATTTCAACCGCGATTTTTGTTTTACATAGCCTGAAATGTCCTATCTCGATAGCCTGAGCGCGTATTCGGGATAGGACATCAGGGGCTTAGGTCGTTAAAGAAATTGTTCTGGGCACTCGCAAAATAAATTTTTTGTTCACGTAAAAAGTACTAAACAGATTTCGATCACGTTGTCTGTTTTAAGTATCCTGAGGACGAAAGAGTATTTCAACAAGCACTTGCTGAGTCGGCGTGGTACTTAATCACGGATTGTCTTAGACTCCGTTGATGCTGCAAGCACGACTGGAGACAAACGCCGACCAACTATAAAATAAAAATAAAACTTCCTTTGGTTTCGCCGTATTTGGCTAAAACTTAACGCAGCTCGAACTTCGGTTCGCTAAAATTTACTTCTTGATTTGGAAGTGTGAAAGTTGAAACTTTACGCAGCGAGGACCTTCCTGGCTCGTAATGTGAATTTGTGTAATCTGTACGAAGCTCGGCCTTCGGCGTTGCTCAAATTATTACTTCCTTGCCGATTTATAATTGTGAAAGGTTTACTTTACTCAACCGATATGCTAAACTGCACACAGATCGGCCTTCCGCCTCGCTCAAAGTTTCTTCTTGATTTGGAATAGTAAACAATTGTACACAGTTAGCTTCGGCCTGCCTCCAAGTTAATTTTGGTGAGAAGCGCTTGATAAGGGACAAAGCACGGCTTTCGTTCTGATTTGAAATTATAAAACGTTCGACTCCATGCAATTCGGCCTACGGCCTGGCTATGGTCGAGTCATTATATGCGAGCAGAGCAGCGGGCACGTCTAGTTAGAAATACAAAAGTGAATCATCCTTGTTTCTTAAGATTTTGAAGCCTTGCCCTTTAAACAAGATTGTGTTTCAAATACCAGTATTTCGGAAATACTTTTGAATACACAGCACCTTCAAAGCGTTATATGTAATTTATTTTGGCACAAAAATCTATTAAAATTATAATTATCTATGAAATAAATAGATTAGAATTATGAACTAATTGTGAACGTTAAAAGACTTTGGAAATAACTGTGCAAGGACGAAGTTTGGTTTAAAACTCTACCATACTCACAAATAGTGCATGTTTTTCCTTCATACCTATGAATAACTAGGTATTGAAGCAATGTTGGCGGTAAAAATAATTATTTTGATAAAAAAAATTATATCGCAATATATTAATTATTGGCATGATAACATAAGATATGTATGTAATCAGACCTGTGTTAGCCCTGGGGTCTCTTACGCCAGCAGCAGCGCCAGAGAGCTGGTTGAAGGAAGCTGGAGCAAGGAAGGAGCTGCCGAAGCCGCTGTAGTCCCCACCGAAGTTATACTGCGCGGAGACCGCCAACACACACGCGCACAACACCAGCTGTGGACAACCAGACAACTAGGATAAGTACGTACGGAATTAAAAGTTTTAAATTTCAAAAAAGACACCTAAGAAACAAAACTTACATACATGAAGTTCAAATAGAGAGATAGCGCTGAAATAGCCGTTTTTGACAACTTTGTCAAAATGTAATGAATATCAATTTTCCCTTAGGCAGGACAACTAACAATAAAGTTTACAAGGCAGTCAATCATGAACAGATTCAGAAAAGGGCGATATAGGTTAAAATGACAATTGATCTCACGCCCAAACGCATTCACGACCACAAACTAGCTACGAGTATAATAAATAATTCAAGCAAATGTAACGAATCTATTAGATAGAGCAGATTAATTCAACTTGACAATATTTAAATGAGTGTTAATATATTCATAAATACTTTTAGTTCTGTGGTCTAGTTTTTTTTAACGATTTTACAAATCTGAAATTTAATTCTAATGATGAATTAGGTAACAATTTTACGTAGCAGATTTTTATATCAAAAATACATGAGGCGTGTTAATGTATTTATATGACTTTCATGTTAGAAAGTGTGTAGGCTACATAGTTCTGGAACACGTCTTATTAATAAAGTTATCTTCGAAGTAAATGCTCCATGTGTGTATGGTAAATGAGCAGGAACTTTACACTTACAACTAGAAAAACCTGAAGCGGCTGATGGATTCCTGACGAACTCGTCGGAACAGGAAGAAGATTCCAATTAATATCAGTCTCCAGACCTAGACCAGACTACACACTCGACGTCTCAGTTCAAAAGTTGCTCCCCCTAAATCAACTTAAAACAATACTTGCGCATCCGCTCTGTTTGAAGAGGACGCCAATTTTGATAATGGACACAGAATTGAGCTCGAACCATAGGATGATGTCGGGGAATCCGCCGAGTGCTGGACAAATTTAATTAATTGCCTGATAGAGCCCCAAATAATTTCGTTTGAGATGATAATGGAAGCTATGGCCATTTAGTATTTATGGAATGCCTATATTGTGATTAGATCAATTTAGTAGGTTACAGTAATTTTAGTAAGAAAATAATGTTTCATTACCGATGGCTATTATTAGATATTCTTTCGTAATATATTCTATTATATCGATGTTACCTATTAGTGCAGTATATTGCAATCATCAAATTTAATACGAGAACCGCCCAAATAAACACACGCAGCATTTTCGCTGCACGATATAGCGTGTTGTGATCTCATCTTCGTCTAAATTGGGTTTAATGAGACGACACAAGGTCTACATTTTCCTGTAATCATAATTAATGATGGTTAAGATCACGTAAATCTGCAATAATTAATACTGCTCCTGCCCGCTTGAGTTCCTTCGACCTTAGCTTAACTCGACGTTTACGCATAACTAGCTTTAGTGCGGTTTGAGGCTAGGCACTAAATTATTGACTGGCGCAATGACCTACTTCTGATACACGATCTAGTTAAAACGCAATATTATCGGTATGCTGGTTAACGAATGTGGCCAACTCTCCTGGTGTGAGGGCGTCAATTGCTGTCGAAATATTTTCAGGATAAAGCGTGGTATCTGTGAAATCATACGGGCAACATTTCAAATTAATATGCCAAACACGCCGATAATATTAACCAATCTGGAAAATTTGCAATTCTAATACCTAGTTCTGCCCAGTTCCGACATCGTGCAGCATTGCATCACATCATCACAAATTTCATTGACATTGATGTTAGATTCCGGATAATATTTTCAATTGAATGGAAAGCGACATCAAGCGAAGTAAATAGCTTTTACTGAGTTGTGTTTTCTAGAAACCAGATTGGACATGCGTGAGGTGAGGAGAGATTTATCTGATGAAAGAGAAGCGGTAGAATGCTGGCCAATGTGAACGTTCCTTTGAACTATGGAAGTTAAACACTCATCGACGTTGCGTAAATACGTAATAATGTATTAGAATATGTTTATAGCTACACGTGTTATTTTAAAATTACATACTTATCGTGTTTAATGCTAGTGAAATCACTAACATCGGCGAAATCACATAATAACATTTCTACTCTACTTTCAACGAAACCCATTACCGTTAAAATTATTTCTGTTAAAGGGGTACAATTTATGGTTCCAATAAAGTTTAGTTGAATCGAAAACATATAAAATTATTCAGTGGCCTCAAATCCGATTAGTGGCCGTGAAAGTGTAAAACTAAATGTCTCACATATCAATGAGATAATCCTGTGCCCATAAATGGAATTAAAAATGTATGTAAAACGCGGAAACCGCCTACTCATATAATATATTATGTTATTGTAGCATTCGACACCAAAGGCGAAGTGTCAACAGATCATTGCAAAGCGTTTGAGGCGCTAAATCACTTCTCCGTTCTGTCTATCACGCCACGCCGATAGCGACAACGCATAATATACCTAACGTACGTGTTCGTTAATGTTGCACTGCACCGTACGTTACAAACTCGAATTCCGTGAACTTGCACTGTGTGACCTCGACAAGGCTTCGGCGGTGTCCCCCAAGGCTCGCGCGCGCGCCGAGTGTGTTCATTCCATTCATGACGCGACGCATGTATGTTGCACCGTACCAACGTTCGATATACCGGTTCAATTTTATTGAATCGGGAAGAGAGTTGCCGCCTAATAGCGTTCTTGCGATTAAAATCGAACAGCGGTAGCGGATAAAACCGGTTATCAATACCCAGAGTAGGGTTTGCAGTACCGGTACCAATTTGAGAACCGGGAATTTTGGTTCCGGTACTGATAGAGAACCGGTACTTCCCGGTTCTTTCGGTACTTTCGGTACTTTATG
>WYDE02196263.1:0-16593 GCA_009867175.2 Adela reaumurella | reverse complement strand
AAGAAGATCGGACACAGCCAATAACACCACTCCTCACGAAACCACGCTCAGCAAGGCGCCATGCCAGCTATAAGGCGTAAATTGCAAGTAACGCACCAAAAGACTGTCGTAAACGGTATCATGCTGAATGGATTTTATATTCTTCATTCACTAAATTTACGTCATGCTCGTGCTCAAACTATACAGGATACCATTTACGCCTTTTTTTGCTGCTTTACTTGCAAATAAACATTGAAATTGGTTGAGGTTAATTTTATGGCGTAATTGCCGATATTATTTGTACTTCTATAGAAATGTCACCACTGAAAAAGGGAAAATGGGCTTCGCAAACCAATACTAACCAAATCCATTCTCTCCATGGGTTCAAACCATCTAATCTAAGCATACCTTTCTCTATTCTTGTCGCTTTGTCTTATTTCAATCCACATTATTTTCTTACACATTTATTGTTCACTCTACCTTTCAAAGACACCAAATATTCTTCTCAATGACGGCATTTGAACTGCATTTATTCTACTTTCATGTCGCTTCCATCCGCCATAACCAAGATTCACTGCCATACATAAGTGTAGGAACCAGGGCGCTATTATGAATAGCCCGTCTTGAAGGCAGTGGAACTGATCACCTTACTTTCCAGGATATTATGTAAGGTGCTTTCCTGCAGATGCATTTTAACACATTACCTGAGCCAAAATATTCGTAACCGTAAATGATATTGATTTTTTATTACGGTGAGCCAAAAGTATGAAACCTCTACTTTTGGCTCCCCGTATTGTATTGTATATATTTATTGCTCTCAAATACAAAAGAATAAGGGCAAAAGGTAACACTTAATGCCTATAGGCATTTTCTTCCAGAATACCTTTAGGGTCTGATAACTGCTAGGTGAGTGCCGGAAAGAGATGCATACCAACTAAATATTGATAATTTAAATGCAAAAGATAAGATAAACTTAAATACGAACCCTTACATACGAAATTACGTATTATACCTATATTCCAAATATACATACCTACATATGTATAGATAGAGATAGACTAAATATATCGTGGGGCTATGGTTTAGTGACGATCCCACCACGGTTGACCTAGACAAGAATAAGTATGTATGTATACTTTATTGTACTCCAATTACAAAGGGCAGGATGTACAAAAGGCGAGCATAGTGCACAATTGCACTATTTATATACTAACCTTTGGGTAGTGAGTGATAGAAGAGCATGTAGGCGTACAATAAATTTGTATTAAACTAAAACAAAATGTAAAAATGCACTCTGAAGTTAAAACAGATTATAAATAGACTAATAGTACTTATATATATGTAGTGTAAATATACTAAAAAGATTTAAAACAAAATTAAATATACTTACACATAAAATAAAGTATATTAATAAATAAGTAAAACTTGGGTTCAAGAGATACGCGTGTTGAGCCACTGTGAGAGCTCTGCTATCAATGTGGAAAATTGGATGACGTGGTCTGGATCGCACGTCAGCGTCCGTGCTGCGCACACTTATAGATGACGTTGGTTAGGTTAGGTTAGGTTAGGACGCACGAACAAGTAAGAGCGAGCTGTAAGTGCTCGGATACCCATCGATACACAGCACATATTACATTGCATGGTGGTCATGTACTCTGTCTGTCATGTACATACGCGATATAACTGGGGAAATAAGAAATATTATTGTATTATTCTAAACATGGAGCGCACCAGTCAGTTGGTTGTCTCGGGTGGCGATACTGACTTCGACGTTCTTCTGCACCACGGCCTATGGCCCGGTCACCAGCCAGCTCGTTGTCGGAGATCATTCATTTGGCCCTCGGCCTATGGCTGGGACTCCCTTCTGAATCGTTGTCGGTGCTGTGAGACTACCGGCTTACGGCCTGACGCTCGGGTCAGCTCGTTGTCAGGTGTGGTGGTGGTTCCGATCGCCTGGGTAATGTTTCGTCGCCTGGGATGCGGCCTATGGCTAAGGACATAATTTGAAAAAATTCCGTTGCGCGTCTTCGATAAGCTATAATGTATCTACAGTCTTTAGAGCCAGCATCTATATACGTTCATTGGGGATAAAATCCCCCAGCCTACTGAGCCTCTCAGTAGCTCCCGATGGAGGGTGGAGAGGAGAATGTTGCACAAGGGTCCTTCGGCATCCACTTGGTTCGCAGGGGAGCCCAAGTTGCGGCTCAAAGCCTTCGTGGTGCTTGATAATCGATTCATGATTCCCAACAATTCACTGTTGATTTTAAGGGTGATATCCTGCTGCCTTTGTCAGATTGGCCGAACGGACAAGAGCACGCCTCTCAAGCGGGAGGTGCGGGTTCGAACTCCCCGGAAGCTCCCGACGACGTCCGCTTCCAGGAGGTAGGCTCCGTCCCCATCATACACGGCGCGGCACCGTCATCGTGGAACGTCACGACGCCGCCACCGTGACACGGCACGGCGCCGCGCCGCGTCACGGTGGTGACGCGAACGGTGCGCCATCCAGTGCCCCCATTCAGTCGATATTTCGCTGTTGATGCGCTCGAACGTCCTTGTCTGGATATGGATCGCGAAAGAATTATTAGATTTTGTTACAAAAGCTTTATGAAATTTTAATTTCGGTATATAAATTCCGACAGAAATTTGCACCGTTCGCGGCACCGTGACACGGCGCGGCGCCGTGCCGTGTCACGGCGGCGGCGTCGTGACGTTGCACGGTGACGGTGCCGTGCCGTGTATGATGGGGACGGAGCCTAAGGGGATGACTTTTGAAATATCGCAAATACAACAAAAACAACAAACAAAAATAGTTTATTGAATTATATCAGGTACAGGTTATAATCAACAAGAACTTATTAATTATTAGAGGAGTCCTGATTTTCACAATAGGATTCCCTGAGCTGTGGAGATCAGGGTCTTTTCGCCAGTTTGAATTAAATAAAGTATGTAGACATGTAGTAGACAATAATAGGTATGTAGTAGCTAAAACAAGGTAAACTAAACGTCTCACTTTTCTGAGATCTGTGCAAAATTGCATGATTCTAGAACCCAGCGGTTTAGGCTATGCGTTGTCTCTTAGTGAATGAATGAATGCCTTTTAGAGTTTTACTCAGTATATTAAGGAGATAGTGAGATCATATTGTATTGGCGCTTGGTTTTTGTTGAATAAGTACTTTTGCACTGAAATATTCAATAAAATATATAAAATTAATTTAAATTTATTGAATCTTTTACATTTATGTTGATTTTAAAGTGAAAGGTGGCATTTATAGCAAGACCACAAAAAAAAACCTGCTGTGAGCACTCCATTTTTAATAATACAAAATGGGCGAAACAAGAAAGGGTAAATTATTTAGTTTATTTTTTAATATAAGCACTACCTAAAAAAAACAATTCAAGTATATGTACATAGGTACCTACTTACTTAAATATTATTGAATAATGTGCATGCATACATGGGCACGCATATTCCTTTTAAAATAGAACACTGTAATTTACTTTTTTTTTGTTAAAAAAAATACGAAGTTGGTTAACGCGCCGGCAGCTATAGCCGGACACCCAGGTTCAAATCCTGGATGGGCTGAATAATTTTTCGAGGTTTGATTATTTTTTCTGTTTCACATAGTACACTACTGTATCTTATTGTAAGTCATAGAACTACAATAATAAAACAATAACAGCCTATGTGCTAAATGATCATTCTGCATTGTTCACTATCCACACCTAAAACCAAGTGGTAATAACTTTGAAAAATATTTAAATACAACAGCCAATTCAAATTTGACTCACTATAATGACAGGTCCAGTAATGAGAAGATTATATTGTACGTTTAGTGCTGGTGTTGCAAGTGAAACAAATGAATTTTCGCAATATTTGAACCTCATTTATTCCTGGTCAGGCTTTACATACATATTTGAGCGTGATCAGCGGATTATGTCGAAAACTACAAGAACGAAGGACACGTGCCACTCTACGCTTGTTCCGAATATTAGGCAAGTTCACAGTGTGTGGATGCATCCTCAATTCGTAGCGCGTGCATCGATGGTAGAACAGGGATTAAGGGATTTCATTTAATAGTCCTTATCTTTTGCTTTCCTTGTCTTTTTTTCTGTTACATGTAAGTGACAAGTGTAAGAGAGTGATTGGTACACACCTGAGTGGGATGGTGCCTGTAGAGATGCAGCTTGGAGCCCTGCAGCACAGCCCACACCTGCTTCCAGGACCGGTCGCTCGCGCGCTGCGTCACAAATACACAAAACTATCAACATCACTGCTTCAGTACAACAACAATACTCTTGCCTCATTTCATTTTCTTCTAAGATGACAATTACACAGTATTTGTTGAAGACGTAAGCCAAAACCATCAGGGGTGATGCTTTTAAAAAGATTGAAACTAGTGCAAACAAACAGAACTGGCAAATTTTCATTAAATAAATTTGATCACAAGGAAAATCAGACCTACGGTAGCGAAGATCAATTACAAACGGGTCCGTGCTCCTTCATTTCTGGCTGGAGATAAAGGAGCGAGGAGTGCCCCTCGGGACCATATCACCTCTATCGCCTTGAGTGGTCGCCCAACTGCTACTTACCCTAAAGCAGCTATTGTACTTGTCTATTAAAATGTCATGTTTTTGTAGCTTAGATGAGGAATTTAGGATGAATGATTACGTGATTTAAAGTATATGGTAACAATAACAGGAGTACGCACCTTGCCATTGCAGACGACCATCTTGACTTGCACGTTGCCCTCGATGTCGACCCCGCGCTCCGCCTCCTCGCCCTCCTCCACGAGCCGCCGCGGCGGCGCCTCCTCTCCCTCGCACTTCTTCTCCACGCTGG
The DNA here is from genome assembly GCA_009867175.2 of Adela reaumurella. NCBI lineage: Eukaryota > Metazoa > Arthropoda > Insecta > Lepidoptera > Adelidae > Adela > Adela reaumurella. The sequence continues at coordinate 11,774 of WYDE02196263.1, read as the reverse complement.
TGACAACGGCAACACAAGCTAGTCTCATTTATTCATTCATTACAACTTCTTAAATTACATATGGTCACCTGAATCACAAACACTGCGCACAAAATTGTCCACTTCATTAACGCGTTGAAACATGAAAATCTTGGAAAAAACGACTGTGATCGTTCCTAAACTGCTGTGGTCACTCAGCTGGTGACGTCACTACTTGTAATGGATTTTTTACGTCAGAATGAGAGAGAATCCTTTCTTTGACGATCAACCCATCTTGCTGAAATTGGCTTAATATTGACTGAGATAGAGAAAACATTGTTGGATTTTCAGGTCGTTTTTGTGGTCGCTTTTTCGTGTTTTGCCCCGGGTGTCGGCCGAGATGCTGATGTACCGGCCCTACTGGATAGCAAAGATGATAGACAATCATCTTTGTGAATAGCAAGACGGTGTTCCTCGTCAAAACGTTTTGACAATAATGATTCTTAATATCAATAATTCTCGTTTCTTATTCTTGCACAGTCTTACAAGAAGCGTAAAACGTATCTATGGCATAAAATTATGTTATAAAAAATTAATTTCAAAGTAATGCTACTTATGAGTCTACTAGTGCATAGATCTGGTTACATTCAGGACTCACATTCAGGAGCATTCCCATACAACTTTATGTTTCTACGTATGAACAATTTTTGCACGACTTTGCACACGAAACACTGTGTCCGACTGCTCGCAATTTCAGAAAATTCGATAACGTGCAAAATTTGTTCACACAGTCTATACTGTTTCGTACCGATACATCTTGTGTTGGTTGCATTCACAATGCATAATCGTAACATCAATGATACAGCTACAATATTTCATGCTTCATCAACATTTCAAACTATCTCCAGTGAATGTTCTACCTAGAGAGTACAGAGGACCTAGGGTTCCTCCTCTAGAGACCTCCTAGAGACCTCGCTACTACATTCATTGCAAATAAATAATTTTAATTATCTTAACAAAAGTGCCATGCAACCTGTCTAAGTAACTGCAGCTGCAGCTGACGGTTTTCAACAAACCCTACAGCTACAATGCAAACTATTTTAGTTTTTTATAAGAAATTAGTTTCAACTTCAAAACTATGCTAAAACCCAGCTTTAGAGGGCTTTCAGGTTTTATTTACATTTTTTGTGATGAACAAAATGAAACGGTAAATGTATTAGTTCGGAACGATGATGTTACTGTGAGTATTGATGAAGATGTGCACCTTTCTTAGATATGCTGTAACTTCAATTATTCAGCTAACGCGTCTTTAAATTATTTGCATCTAATTGCAGTTTTCTGTCAAATCTGTTCAATCACCGAAGTCTCGGTAGTCTGTGCTTCGACGGTACGATATCGTCGGGTGTAGGAGCGTTTGCAAAGCCATACGAAAAGGCATATTAAGACCAATTTACACTTGATTTCTTTGTCTTTCATTGCTTGCGCTATCGGTTAGTTACGTTTATTGCTAACCACAAGAATTCACTCAATGGACAATCCTTAGGTTGGAATAATGAAAATAAGCAGACGGCGAAAATGTGACTTTCACACAATTAAATGTAACCGGTGATGAATATACCATAACTAACTCTTTATTTCATAAAATACACAAAAAGACGGTCAGAGCAGCAATATTCGTACGTGCTCCGACGTCTTGTAGTGCACATTCACTGCTGAAGTGAAAGACAAAGAAAGAGCGTGTAAATGAGGCCTTGTCACAACACACACAACACTTGCAGGCGGCAGGCAGTGCCGCGAGTTACCGTGGCGGGATGTAGGCGAACTCCTCGAATATCCGCCGCAGCGGGGTTATGTCGTCGGGGAAGCGCGGCGGGCGCCACTTTCGGTGCAGGCTGTCACACACCCGACAGTTACCCAAAACTCCGCAAATACAAATCACATTTCAGCCAATCCCTTCTTTTTCAAGTTTAGATTAGGCTTAGTTCGGATGGACAACGCTCATCAGAAACATTTTTACTAGCATTCTATTAATTGCCTAATAAAATTTACTTAAGAAAATGAAAAGTGTCCAAAAAGTTCCATTTGAAATGATTTGCTCACTGCGCAAACGCATAGGGTTGCCGGGGCGCGGTATACCGATCGCCAGTCCCAACTTAAAAATTTTAGGTGATATGAAGAACTTCATGGCGGTTTTCTAAAATCACTATTTTTCAATTACTGTGTGACAGCTCGATAAACTGACACCATTTGAACCACATACATAGTGAAAAAACGGGTTCATACTCACCTCATAAAAATAAATATGGATACAGAAGTCTTAAGAGGCTAGTTAGATAAAAATTTCTGATGGGACTTAATGATTTTGGAAAATTAATGGCGCACACAGCACGCACGCTCATCTATACATGAATGCTTCATAGCAACTAAATTCACAAAGACGAGACTAACGATCGATATATTAACCGCAACCCCTAGCCCATTTATTGCATTCGTGTAGTAAGTGAGCTATTTCGAAAAAGACTTGGGACAATCCATTTGGATTTGAATTGGTCGTAATGAAATATGAGAATAAAAGGATAAAAATAGGTTCATTGACACCAAAGGACGTGATGCAAAATGACATTGTTAAACCATTAACATGGTCTATTCATGAAAAAAAAAGATATAAATGTTACGAAGAAACATAAAATCAAATGACACATGGCAACGATAATGTCTGATATGAATGAAAATGTATTACATTCAAGTATTCATACAAGTTGGAAATAAATACAATACGATTAAAGTATGCAAGTATGTAAACAAAATCGCAACACCTTGAATTACGTACTTACAACACATTTGCCGTAAAGCCTGAATGCAAAATAGTTGACACAGCTCGACGTACAGTACAGTTTTCTATCCAGTTCAGTGCAACCGGACTGAATAAATATTTAAGGACTCTGTCATTCATGCATGACACCTTATCACCACAGGAATGTGATGTCTTCACGGATCTGACCTATACAACCAAGTTATGAAGAAGAAGCAGGAAAATATTTTTGCTGGAGTGGTTGAGTTGTTGAGAGGTTGAGTGGTGGAGTGGTTGAGTGACTGAGCGTACCTGCGTAGGTGCAGGTGGTCTTGGTCGAGATCTCCGTCGCTGTCCAGGTGCAGGCGGTCGCCCCACGTTGCCTTCAGGTAGGACACGCGCCGCATCGCACGCTCCTCCTCTGCAATCATCATCTTACATTACATCATCAGAATCATCACCATTAAGCTCGGAGCGTATTCAATGTTGGATGATATATATTACCAGCTTATTTAATTAAATTAAATAAACCTGTAATGAGGTGCTTCAGGGTATTTTTATGCAAAACAAATTAAAAAGTTTTTTTGTGAATATTTTCATTTTAAATTTGCCTAATTATTTGTAAAACTATGGCTATTAATTTCTACCTACCAATGCTTCCTGATCTCCTATCTACCTTGGAATCCCATCTCTTGTGGATGTTCCAGTAATTTATATAGGTACTTTTTTGTCTGAAATTTGGCTAATATTTCCAAACATATTGCCAATAATTATAAATTTTTCTAAAAATTTACAAATCAAAACTTAATACAAAGACATCGGAGTACGGTCTCAATGCATAATCTTGATATTAATGAACGTGTAAGACTTCCGAACCTAATCGATAGCACCAACCAAATTAAACACTAATTTTATTTAACAATATTCAGTGCATGGTAAACGTCATAGTTAGTAGTAGACTAACTGAACGTCTCTGTGAGTTCAACAAATCCGAGATGGCACTTCCCGTGTTTCTGAAGGAATAAACTACCTGAAGATGTCGTAGAAGCACGCACCACCAATATCTAGTAAATAGTAACAAGTTCTTACTCATTTACACAAAGTTACTTATTACACATCACTACAAATGCCAAAGTGAGAAGGTTTGGTTTGTCAAGTGGGCGATTTGTCTAAAAGCTTGATTGCACGACACAAAATTTAACATAATGTACGGAGACGTATTTGTGACTTGAAATTTAATTCATGCGACTTGTTTGATACTTTTAGTTCTGAATTTGTTATTACAGATTGGGCTACATGAATCTCCGATCTGAAGTAACTTAAGCCAAAAACATCTCGCAACCGTCGTGACAGACGTCAAGAACGGATTCTCTCGGCTGCCGTACTGTAGTTCTAAATTAGCATGTTGGTGCAATCGGACCTTAGGGTAGATAGCGGCAACATAAAATTATGCACTAATAAATGTTTTGAATTGTACGACTTAGTGATAGTACATTTTATTGAAGTGTATTGGTGCAATCCGACCTCAATGGTGTAAACACGGTAACATCTGCTCAAAATTAGGTTGAGCGATTTTTTGCAATAAGCTTAAAAATAAATTACTGACCTCCCATTTGCGCATCCTTCTTCTGTCTACGCGTCACGGAGTCTTCCGCAAAGCCTGCGGGACAGCACACACATTAACAATTGATTCTTCGTACATTTTAAGAGGGTGTAAGTGAAAACGTAACACTGCAGGTGAGATTAAAATGATACTGGTGTGTTTATATCAGCTTACACCTTCTTGTTTGTATATGATACAACAATGTTAACAACATGACATCAAAACACGTGTTAAATAATTCAAATTAGTATAGCACACCTAGAAGCAGCATCCAAAATTAGTATTCGAGCTAAGACATTAGTAGAGGAGGTTAGTGAGTGACACACTTCAATCAGAGGATTAGTTCGCTTGACTGATGACAACCCGTCGCAAACCTATTGCCTGCATAGCTCATTCCACTGACACTATTGTTCGGCGCCGAGCGAATGCATTCTTGACATCTGTCAGTTTGACATTTACTTTTTAGTGATAGTAATGTTCGGGTACTTCGTAATGGCGAACCACACGAAATACTTTCTCGAGCGGATCACCTGTACTCGCTGTAACTGTTCGGCTTAGTCTGCGAATACTAAAGACTTTCAATCGTCATGATAATCCACTGGGCCAACGGGCTGGGTAAAACGTTATATTTGTTATAACCCGTTCAGATAAAGAAACATTTTATAACGAAACTAAGTGTAGCATGACATTTCTCTCACACAAAGCATGACCATAATTCGTGTGAGAGAGATGTTATGCTACACTCAGTTTCGTTATAAAACGTTTCTTTATCTGAACGGGTTATAATAATAACTAGTAAAAAGATGTTACTCATTTACACAAACTTACTTATTGCCCATCACTACAAATGTCAAACTGACAGGGTTGTCGTATTGTGCAAAATGGCTACTAAAGCTTGCGCGACACAAATTTACACATTTTTCGTGGAGCCTTATAGTTTTTGCAAATGCCAATTTTTGGACTTTTTAAATACTTTTAGGACGGAAATGTCGTATAAATTGGGCTACTTGAATCTCCGAATCCTTCGGCTTGAGCCAAAAAACATCTAGCAACCCTGCTGACAGACGTCAGGAATGCATTCTCTCGGCGGCCGAACAATAGTCTTGCTATAAAATGAAATGGTGTAAACTCGCAAATGGTTATTGCTTGCAAACAGGAGTAAATAAGAATACATTCAATAGTTTTCTAGTTAGGTTCACTTGTTTCTGCATTTGAGAGAATCAAGCATGGATAATCGAAAACGAAAATTCAGGTACGATATACAAATACATATCAACATAGCTTGAAACTTCAAGCGTCAGTAATCATCAATCAAGCGAGGTGTGAGTGAGTGGACAGAGAGAGAACATCCAACAAGCAGACAGAGCGGGCACAGCGACCAGACCACTGCACGAGACGGCGGAGGTGCGGCGGAGTTGGGTTAGTGCGGCGGCTGCAGCGGGCGGGTTACACCGGGGCGCAGCGGTGGCGACGCTGACCTGAGTCTGCGGGCGTCGTGGGGGAAGGGGACGCGGGCGTCGTCGCTGCAGACGTCAGGTTCGAGCTCGGCGGCGCCAAGCTGAGCTGCGTCGGCCGCTGCGGGCGCGCTGGCATCCCTGCCGACAACCTCGCGTCGTGCCCGTTCTGCCTCCGCTCCTCCTTCGCGTCGGGCCGACCGTCCGTGTCGGGCAGCGAGGTACGGTTCATCGCTTCCATTTGCTCTCTATTCAGTCCGAACCGTCTCTTGGTGTGACCGCCATCTTCGGGGATCGGTCAAAAGTGCGATTAGAGAGAAGCTCGGGTGCTCGGCGCTCGGCGGAGGTGACTTACGAATAGATGTGAGGGTTTGCAGTGCTACAAGCTCACTTACAAGCGAGTACGCTCTCAAATATTTAGCACAAGGTGTTTCGTGCCGCGTGAATGCGTGTACGATAAATAAAATAGAGCGGTGCAAAAACTTTAATTCTATCCTCCTGTTGAATTATGCATACATACAATACTTTTCAAATTATTTGAAAAGTTACTGCTATTCTCGCGGCGATTTTATCGGATTTATCAGACGTTTCGAACCGAGCGTCTTGTTTGAAACGTTGGAAAAATCGATAAAAACGTCGCAAGAGCCGGGAATTTTCAAAATGTTGTTACGAGTATACCTACATACTTAATCCTTAATAGAAAATAGTTGGGTGCGATAAGAAAATTTGTATAAAGTGTCTATTGTACGTTGAATGTACCTGAGGCGTGATGTCTTCTCATAGGAAAGCCTTCACTACCGGTACTGTTAGACCTCGCACGCATCTGCACCTTATTTTCATTATCTGAAAATATAAAAGATGACGCATTAATTTAATACTACTTAACGGATCAATCCGTGCTACACGTCGTACGTATATGACTTTCTGTCTTTATTTGAAATTGGTGAGCCAATTACAAATAAAGACGGAAAGTCATATAAAGCTACGCGACATACTGAATATAATGTCCTGCGGGAGGTTTCGCCGGGCAATTTTTTCAAGTTCTTCAAGTACAATTCTAAAACAAAGCTGTACATGGAAATAGTAATCTTCTGAAAGCTTATAAAAAACACGACGGGAATTATTTATTTCTTGGCTTTATAATGCAGCCAAATTAGTAGAAATAACAGCAAATATGAACCAATAGAAGAGGGATTTTCGCGATTCATTTCCATTGAGCGAAGTTTACAATAATGAAGTTAAAAATCATAGCTTGCGGTTATACTTGAATTTTTATAATGTATTTCAACTCATTCAGTTAAAAACTTTCTGAGTTATTAAGAGATAACTGAGAGTGTGTTAACAAGTTCCACTATACACAGATGTGAAGTGTAAAATATCAATATTATTATAGTACTGAGTTTGGATAATACTTAATAGGCAATATTCGCTAATATGTTATACAATAAATTAAATGTATTCGCATTTTATTTTATTTTTTTCATTTCAAATACGATCAATATCATCAGTATCTGTGTCTGTATATTTTGATTTTTTAAATATATGTGTTTTTATAAGTTCTAGGTTAATTCAAATAGTGCTTAAAACGGCCCATTACATAGGCCGCAAACGGAAACCAAGTATACAAATCTGAAAATAATAAGTGCAAAAATGAAAACAGTTCTAGACAGAATATTTCCTTCCCAACCAGTTTCCAAAACTTCGTTACGATTGGCGAAGTTTAGGAGGACAGGAACAGTCGAGAACGGAAACTCGATTTTTTAGTTTTTTACCAAGGATTTTTAGTCGGAGCAGCACTTGTCCTTATCGCTCTCGCGCGGTTCCGCGTTCCGCCTACGTCAGCGCGACGGAAATATAGGTTTAGAATTCTTAAATCTGAAAAAGGGCTCAGCTAATGTTTCCTTTTAATGAAATGTGAAGCACGAAAATGTGTGGTACATATTTACCTGGCACATATCCTTCTGGCGGTGGACAGTGCAAATGTTTGCTGCCTGTTATCATGAGACGGTTGCCCGACAAACTTTGACTGATCATTGCGTCCGTTTCACTATCTGAAACACAAATGCGAATAATAAAAAAAACTATTGCACACGTGAACGGTCCTTACATTATTTTGACATGAAATGAAGACCTGTGACTTTCTTACTCTTTATTTGCATTGAAACAGAAATTTGTAATTTGTCTTTCGATCATCACCATCACACACCCAGTGCACAAACTGTTTTTTAAACACACAACTAGATACATTTATACTAATATTGATGTAAGAGATGCCACCACAGAGCTTGGAGGTAATGAATCGATGGACCATCCAAATAAAATTAAAATCGTGTAAATCAGTACTCGGTAAAATTTTCACGTGAATTTATTCTCATACATACACTACACATACGGGGGGGGGGGGGGTCTTTCTTCTGCTTTCTTTTGAAGCCATTTTATTCGCCCCACTGGTACAAGCCTCTCTCTTTTACATGATATGAGAGGATTTAGTCATACACTTGCACGGTGACCAACCTGCTTGCAAAAGGGTTTCCTCACGGTGTTTTCCTTCACCGGAGTGTCAGCAGCCACTTAAGCACAAATTCTAAAGTTATAAATATTGTGCTCCCAGCGGGGATCAAACCCGAACCTCCCGGTTGAGAGGCGTGCTCTTGCCCGCTCGGCCAATGGATATACGGAGGGTTAAGCAGAGACAATAAGCGCCACGTGACACGTTCCTGACATATATCCTTTGCTTCATCCAATCATACATCGCTTTATACATGCTCTTCGGTTGTGGGTGCTGCGAACTTTACCTTTTCGTAAAAGGTTACCTAATTGGTTAGAGTAATTCTTTTTTTGGGTTCTCAAGACACTTGGCGCCGTCAGCTTGGATTATTGTACCGACCACTTCCAAATGCATTTGGTTTCGTATGGGGGCTATGAATGCCGTGCCGGCGGGACGCTTCTTTACATTCTCTTGAAGAATCCCAGGATATACACTACAGGAAACATCTATATCGGGAGGGAGTGCAGTCCAAAATTTGCCAGTGCTGGAGGCAAATGAAATACTGTAGCGCTTAGTCTGTACTTTAGGCAGCTCTATAGTAAAAAATGAATTCCTTGTCTGCTACCTGTGGGTCTATGGTGGAACGGAGAGGTCGGAATCGCTTTGACTAGCTTCTCGGAGCACCGCCACTGAACTGTCGATGGAACACACTCAGTGAAAAAATGTCTCTGCGGCGCTATGGAGGTTTAAGTTTAGGGGAGCACTTCTGAGTAACTGACTTGGCGAACTGCACGAATTTGGATCGAGTCCAACAAGCCAAGTCGATACTGGGCAACTCCACCCGAAAGGTGCGAGCAGTACTCCACGCGTGACCTGCCTATCTTATTACCCACTAAACCTGAGGTCTCTCTACCCTAACAACTGATCAAAGCCGTTTCAACTTACCATCTCTAGAATGTTGCGCATCCAAGCTCCTCGCTTCCCTCCTGCCCTCGCCCCTCGTCTCGAACTCTTTCCTTCTGAGAGCTACTGTCGGCTCCGGCTTGGTTGTGGAAAGCCTCGCCAGCTCAGACCTGTAGAGAGCCGTCCTCTCTTCGCCGGCATTCGTAGGCGACTCAAACTGTTTAGTCCGAGCAGTCACTATCTGCAGCTCCGCAGGGATTGGATATTTGCTGCAACAGAAATACGACATGGTTTAGTATTACAATAATTTAAATTAATTCATTACTTTATTGTTTCTTACACAGAAGGCGGTCTTTTCAGGTCGTGTTCTCAAACACCATACCATGACGTTTTACAGGTCTGAATAACTTTGTCTGGGCACTGGATCTCTGCTCCCATTTTTCACTATAAGTGGTATAACTTTTGCCATGAGTTTAACCTAGAGTTTTGGTTCTGATAGCTCGAAGTAGAAACCAATTTACTAGGTATATCCCTGATAATTTTTCTGTTTCGTTATCTGAACGAGAAGAGTTTAAACACAGTCTCCGACTCTCGGCTTTATTGAGCCGGGTAATAGCAAAAGATAAGATAGTTCCCGAAAAGAGAATAGGTACATGTAATAGATAAAATTACCTGTTATCTTGATTGGAGTTTGTGAAGGACAACTCGTCTGCCATCGATGAGCCATTGCTGATGCTGCCGAGACTGTCGCCCGTGCTAGGCGCATTCTCCTGGATCTTACTGAGCGTAGTTACGAAAGAGCCTTTGTCCGGCTTCGGTTTAGATTTGTGCTCACTAGGAGCGCCATTGATTTCACCATAGCCGCTGTACGTGCCGCTGTCGACGCTCGCGCTGCAGTCTTCGGAATCGCGCGGTCGCATCACCTCCTGACTCGGCGGCGGGGAAGCAGCGGGTGGTGGCCACGATGTCTTTTGCATCTTTTGAGGCCTCGCGTAAAACTCCTTCTGCTTTATAACAGGTGGCCCTTCCGGAGTGACCCATCCCGTCGGTTGGCTCGGCCGCCTCAGGAACGCCTCTTTCTGTTCCAAGCTCTTGCGGATGCGCGAGAGTATGATGGAATCGTCGAGCTCTCGGCCCGTCAGCGTGGAATTGGAGTCGAAAGATCCGAGGCTGTCCTTACTGTCGGCGGCGGAAGGTATGGAGGCGTCGGATTCGCGTCGCGGCTCGAAGCGGCCGGATCCGACGCTCGCATACTCGGGCGCGTCGTCGTAGTCTCTGAGCGGTGCCTGAGGCGCCGGCGCCGCCAGGGCGCGCGGTTTGCGGTACGCATCGAACAAGCGCGACTCGTGCTCCGCCGTCAGAGTGGGAGCTGGCGCGGGCATCTCGATCGCCGGCCGCGGACGCTGGTTCGTCTCGGGGTTGTACGCAGCTTCACTGAAGTACTGCAATTAGATAATACAAACGTCATACAAATACAACTTGTCCTACTTACTACTGGTGGCAGTGTCTGGAGTGATATATGGTGAGGTAAGCTCTAAAAAAATTTTGCTTCAACATGATAATAACTGAGATTCTACGGAACGTTGGAATTATGCTGGCCGGACAGGAAGGAGTGCATTCTCACCCGCTGTAGTAGGTCGTGATCGCGCGGTACTACGGTGAGCCTCAGCGTCCGCGGCTCCCGCTGCGCCAGCTGCACGACGCGCGCGTACGGCGCGCGCGCACGCCCGCTGCCCGCGCACAGCACCGGCTCGTCGTTGACGGCGACGACGCGATCGCCGGCGCGCAGCCCCGCTGCCGCCGCCGGCCCGCCCGCGCGCACCGACCTCACGAAGATGGTGTCCATGGGCGCGCCCAGCACGCCCACCGCCAGGTGTCTCCCATCGTCGTACAGCTCCTGAAATATTATGCGTACGTGCGCACTCATTAACTGCTTCATATATAAAGCACTTCTCTGCCTAGGTATATTTGACGCTATATTCGGCTGAAGTAGTTCTCCAACAAAGCCATGTTATCTTTCTTGAAGAAATTTGATTTGATTGATTTAATGGGAAATGAGTTCGCATAGAACTAGCTCGAGTGATCCGGTATAGCTAGAAGTAGATTGTCAGTAGATCTCAGTGCGAAACAATGAGAACCGAGATACTGAAACCGTTCACTCAAATATGTCGAAGCAGCGGGATCATTAAGTGTGCGGAAGAGAGAGAGAGAGAATGTGAGTATTCCTGAGATGTCGGATGTTAAGCCACTGAGGCGTAAGCGGCATTCAGAAATTTGATCATACTTGCGTAGTCCGAATATAACGGGTGGCGCAAAAGTACTGGTATAGTCCGATATTATTTGGCTGTAATTCTGTTTATGTCTGAAAAGCTTTAGTTCTGCTTTTGGATTATCTTTATATGATGTCTTAAAATGTATTTCATTAAGTCGAGAAAATGAAATCGGCCAAATGACCGCCGCAACAAGTATTGATGACCGTACGGGCGTTTTCCATCATTCATGCAGAACTTCCGGCGATATGTTTCTCGCATCCTTGACGGATATTCTCTTTGAGGGCTTCAAGAGTCTGAGGCTTGT
>WYDE02196252.1:0-10601 GCA_009867175.2 Adela reaumurella | reverse complement strand
GGTGTCATTGGCTGTGTCCGATCTTCTTTTGAAGTTTCGGGCTCAGCCACCCATGCTGGTTGTCTATAAAAAAAAAAAAAAAAAAAACTCTACGCGATAAAATAATCAGTCATAACAGTGGCAAGGGTTAGACGAGTTATTTGTGCGTCGTCGTGTAGCTATCGTCGTCTATAAAAACAGGAAATAAAAATTATTTGTCTAGTGAAAAGTATTCAGCGGCAGAGTTAGCGGGAAAAGGCTCGAGCGCTTAGGCTATTTTCTTTAATTATTCTTACTACGAAACACGTTTTCACACATTCAGGGAAAGACTGCGGCAGTACCATGGGTACTGGTATACGTATAGGCACGTTTCACGTTCTTGCTAATCGTAAGACGTAGAGTCTACCAGGGTGATGCTTCCTCGTTGAGGTAATCTGTACTGGGGACATTTCTACTGCTCTCCAGATCTCTAATCGACTTTCTATTGTCAAAAAACTTAGCTGAAAAAATTTCAACGCCCATCACGAAAGCCTGCTACGGCGGCAACACTGACTTAACAGTATCCTAACTACCTTGTTATTAGGATCCTAATTGACGCACGAAAACATTTAAATACCTTGAAAAATATTTTATATTTTCTTATTTTGGTTTTGAATTTGTAGTTTAAAAAAAAAAAATTAATTTATTTGTATCACTTTTTGTTTGAGTATGTTTTGAGTCAGTGATATTTTGTGTCAAGCGCAGAATAAATAAAACTGAATATGTTGGAGCATGTGCGTAATGCACTGGCGACCTCGGACAGGTAAGCGAAGGGTGGGAAGACCAAACGCCAGATGGGACGACGACATCCGGTACGTCGCAGGCAAACGAAGGATTCGTGTTGCCGATTGCCAGGAGTGTTTGAAATAAATTGGAGAGGCGTATGTCCAGCAGTGGACGGTTAAACGCTGACGATGATAAAACATTACTGACATTGCGTTTTACTAATAAATAAATTTAAAATGTGTACTTTTATTATAAATGTGTTGTAATGTTATTTATTTTTTATTAACTATTTAAGTTTGTCGATCTACTTTTCTCTTCCTCATACTGTGCTTCAGTTTCCTGTAAGTAGATGGCGCGGATCCTTGGGGAGGGGGCGAGGGGGTTGGAGTGTTGTGGGGAGGAGTTCGCACTCAACACCTGGAGACGGACGACGACGGCGCGGCGGTGCGGGGCGGCGGCGCTTACATCCGCTGACGCCGATTCATCACTAACCACCTCGTAGGGAGTAGTAGGCAGTAGGGAGCATCCAAACGTCTCGGCTATTTCATGTTTGATGCGTGCTTGCAATCATAATGACGCGAGTTTTGTAGAGAGTGAGTTTTATTTTATTTGTGGTAAAGAAACACTCGATCATTTGTGGACGGACAAGACGAAATTACGTTTTAGGTAGGCGCACACATTTATTTTTATAATATTAACTAGCTGTGCCCGCGGATCCACCCGCGTTAGAGTCCGACCTCTCTCATATTTCAGCTCTCTTTAGTTCCGACAAAATTCGGTACGCCAAATGATCTATCGGACTATATTAGTAAATAATTTGCCATAAATCTACGATAAGGTAATTCCGAGTTTTCTATATGGCAATACTGCTTGCTGCAGTGGTCTGACAGCCGTCGTCGCATAGCAACCGAGGTTGCGTTTTCTTTTTTGAGTTTTATATGAGAATTTTATTTCGCTCGTAATACAAAAATTACACACCAATAATCGATTTAATAATAATTTTATCGATTTTTTCCCGATTCCCGAGGTCAAGGAATTCAATTGCATACTTATTGCCGAGAAATTGTGCCCCGTTCGGGCGAAAAGTGTTCCCCAAGTTTCGCCATCGCGCTTTTTCTCTCGTTCTGGTTTTTCAATCTTATTATATAGGAGCAAAACTCCTAAAATAAAAATGAAGATAGTTTTATCTTAGTGTTTACTAGCTAGGCCTTTAGTTTTAGTCGGCTTCCTGTCAGACTAGTGAGCGTTTTTGTACTAACCTCAAGTTCCATGTTGTAACTAAATACATGTTGAGTTCAATAATAAATAAGGCAGGCGCTTGCATCGTACGTCGTATTGCAAGTTCATGAGATTGGTACTTGGGAGGTGTCAGTCCGAATCTAGCAGTCGAACCTCTATAAGATGTGAAATAATTTTTGAAATAAAATAATTTGAGTAGAAAACACAAATAGAAGACTTGCTCACGTTACTCAGTTTGTGCTATGCTTGTGAGGTCGAACGGCATCTCTTGTGTTTATAATATTGTATAAACTTTCCATTTCAATTTTTTTTCGATACCTTTGAACTGTGTGTGGAAAGTCTTCCAAGTACTAAAATTTCAAAAATCTCCATTACCTAACCTTGCACGGAAAGTTTTACAAATAGGTACTTAAATTTCAAAAAACCGCCTTTCCTGAAATCTAGGTTACTTAGAAAATTATAACATTTATCAACAGAAAGAGTATGATAATAGACATGGGTTCATATTTTGCAGTGGTCTCCAGCCCTCGGACTGGTGTAGTTTTTTTTTTGGGCTACCTCTTCAAACATTCGCATTTGCCTTTTTTTAGCTCCTTAAGATGTATGTGATATATGTTACTCTAGTCGTGGAGTCGTTTTGTCGTTTCCTCGCTCTTTGAGCGGGGAGTACTTGAGAACATACGCTGGAAAGTAGAGTCTAATGATGTGTTGCCCCCTCTTCATTAGCTCTATGCAAACATGCTGCCTCTCGCGTGATCCAGAGATCAAATTGCTATTCCGAACAGGGCGAGCATGACAGTGTGAATGTTTTGAAGAGGTGGCCCTACATAATTAAACCTGCCTGAAGGCTCGAATCTCCCTACAAATATAAATTTATTGTTTATCTATCCATTGCACTGCTTTTGTTTTATATTTTATCAATTTCTATACAAACTATACGGTAACAACGGTATATTTTTGAAATTTTCCAATTTCGAAGACTTTCAATACAAAGTTCGCTGGGAAGAAAAGATCGAGTTTGCACCACCACTTATTAAATCCACCGTCATACTTACTCTGTATACTTAGGATCTGTATCCACAGGATACTTAGAAAGTTTCGAGAAAATTAATATTTTCAAAGAAAGTGCTTGCTGGTTTTGATTTAATTTCAAAGAATGCTTCGTTATGATGAAAACGAAATTCAGTTTCAAATTCAAATATTCCTGCATTTATTTTCGGAAAAATATTCGCAGCTGCATTCCTCACTTCACGATGTATCATGCGCTAGCATCATTTCCGTCCCTTTTTTTTATTACGACTTTAAAGTGTGAATTAATATTTAATACCTGAAGAACGTTTCAAATGAGTTCAAATTTAGTTCACAGATACCAGCTGTTCTAAAGCTATCGTATATCGTTCATGCAATGAATTTAAGCGAGGTTGATTCTGATTCGAGGATGAAACTGCGACGGCCATGAAGAACTATTACCGAAAAAATGTGTTGAAAGTGAACATTAAAATTTACAAAAACAGCACGATTGTATGTAGATAGAATTGGGAAGTGTGTATTAAATCTTACACAGTCATCTGCGGATTGTTTCAATAGTGACAGGATATTACAGACAATTTTGACAAAGGTATCGGTATGTTTACGATATTATGTTTATAGGTGCGCCGTAATATTGGATACCTACATCAAACAATTTCTGAAACTAGACAATGGTCCACTGAAAAAAAAAATGAAAATGAAACTTTTTATTCAACACAAAAATAACAATTCATATACAAAACATATAATCAAAACAATTTAATTTTTTGTGATGAATTGAAACCTCTTCAGCTTATGCGCATGCATTGACTGCGCTGCTGATTTTCAAGAGATCCCACTTCAAGTAGCTTCAAGAGAGAACTATGAGAATAAGTAGAAAGATAAACAATAACAGTAAAGAAATATAATAATTTATGTTTAAAAAAAAACTGCGCAGGTACATATAATAATATCGGATACACACATACAATATAAACAAGAACTATACAAAAATTAACCGAAAAAAAAGCAGAAGCACATTTTACAATAATTAAACAAAACGTCCATATTATAAAACACAAAAAAATCATTAACCGTTCGAACTCTTCATTCACCTTCATTTTATCACCTGTGAACACGATACCTATTATTTTTGTATATAGGATGTGGGCCCTACACTTTTAATATTTTTTTTTTGGTCGTTCCAATGTGCACCAAAGTGAAGTGGGCGTGAAGGGTTGGAAAATTAATGACAGCGGATTTCTCCAGTATCAGCAGGTACTCGTACCTAGTGTAATACTAATGTCTTGAAATAAAATCCCAAAAGTAATATGAAACTTTGTATGCTTCTGGCGAGTACTTTGAAAGAAATGAATTAAAAATATAAAATATTTCATAAAGTATTAAATGTTTGCGCAAAACTTTCTGAGTGACCCACGTACATAACCTGTGCGTCAACCGTGTTAACATCACTTGACTGAGTGAAGAGACTACGCCACGATTTCAACCAATCAGACTAGCCGTGTCGAGTGCGTTAACGCTTACGATTGGTTGAATGAGACCTCTTCACTCACTCGTGTGATATTACGCCGGTAGACCACTGTTGCCATGTTGACGAACGTCGGGAATCGGACTATATACCCGTCAATATATTGATAAATTCCGCCTCTTTATGCACATACATACATACTCGAATGTGTATGTATTCTGGGTAACTTCATTGAATACTCAATTTACAGTTTTTAGTCATAATATTTTGCTTATGAAAAAAATATAGCCATTATTTTTGTTTTGCTCGATAAGCTAAGTTGTCGCCGCAGCACAGCTGAGGGCTGAGAGGACATTGGCCGAAGAACGGCGTGACAGAAGAAAGATTACGCTAAGAAGTGTCCTTAAGGGCTTAACGACTCTGAGTGATGTCGACGAGGGGCTTACGCATCTCGGTCCTTGATGAGCGTGGATGCAGCCAGGTACCCGCTAGTAGCTCACGCCCGGCGTGCCGAATTAAACTGAACAAATGGAGGGTGACGATCGCGATCGGTTACTCTTACCCATCCGACCCATCCTAACAGATAAAAGTATTTTTTTTTCGACATCATCGTAACCAAAAGACCATCCTAATCGTTGATTCTAACAGCAGATTCTAAAGCGGAAAATCAGCAAGAACGCATGCATGCGTGCGCCTATGTAACTGCAAACTATGTTCGGTTATAACTAGCGAATTACTCAACAAATTCACAAGGGGTTTTCACTGACGTATTCTGGAACAGCTGAAGATAGTTATAGGTATGCACCATCACAGTACTCCTGCGGGGGTCTGAGCAGTGAGCAAATATGTTGCCGAGCGGGCGTTAGTAATGTTCGCTTATAATTCGAGATCGACTCAATGAATTCACATGGGGTTTCACTGACGTATTGAGGAACAGCTGTCAATGGGTATAGGATATGCTCCATCGCGGTATTCCTTCGTAGGTCTGAGCAGTGATCAAATATGTTGCCGCGAACGAATTCGCTTCGCTTGCGGGATGTACAACTGGCTAACAAATTTTAATGTAATATAACACGTTTTTCTTCTTTTTTTATTTTGAGTCTCACTTTCCGGATTACCTATTATGTTGCCGCGCCTACCTACAGGAAGGTTCAGGATAGGCTGTAGGTTCATTATATTTGTAATATATCGCCAAAAACCAATTTTCAATTCCTAGAAGAAGAACTGGCAAGAAACTTCATACCAAGGCACGTGTACGCCAGGTGCCCATTGGCGTTACTGGCGGAGTAACGCGAATCCTGTTACGACAAGGCTGGCGTACATATGCCGGGTAAGTAGCAAGTAGTAGTAAGTAATGCTAAGGTACCTTGCGATAGAAACTCAATTTTAGACTACATTATTAGATGTCAGTGAATCTTGGATATGGCGGAAGCGACATGAAAGTAGAATAAATGCATTTGACATCATTTAATCATTTTTAATCAGAGTGTAGCCAACACGGGGCCTCACTCAAACTGGCCACACAATTAAATACGAAATTAAATTAAATACGAAATTCGGTTAAATTAAATAAAAATTGAGAAGAATATTTTATGCGGTGTATCTTTGAAAGATAGAGTGAACAGTAAATGTGTAAGAGAGGAATGTAGACTGAAAGAAGACATAGATACAAGAATTGAGAAACGTATGCTTAGATGGTTTGGGCATATGGAGAGAATAAATTATTCAATTATTGATGATGAGAGAAAGACCAAACAAATTTATGAAGCTAATATGGAAGGAAGGGTCGAACGGGTCCGCCCTATCGAACTTACCATGATCAAATACGTACATAACATTTTACGGGAGTGGCAAGCTCAGAGCACCCGTAACCGGCGTGCATGTATGCAGCAATGAAGCAAATCATATTAATGTCAAATGGCGCTCAATTGTTTCTGCCTATCCATCCGGTGAAGAGGCGTGATGGCATGTGTGTAGTATGTAGTTATATAGAGTACATTGTAGTATGAACGTAATTTAATTGGGGGGGGGGGGGGGGGGTTACACGATTTCGAACGCCCTAATTACTTTGATAAGCCAACAATTACGAGAACCACTGACGCAGAACGCTCTGGATAATGGCAAACACGCGATAATTGAAGTTAAATTAGCGCACATTTTTTGTACGTGCTATTTCATCGCGAATAATAAAGCTGAAAACCCGTAACTACATACCTGTGTTACGAAAAACATGATAAAATGCAAAAATGTATGAAAAATATTTATTCGTCATTATGATATTAAAAAATACATTCATTCATCTCATCAGCGTCATCAGAATCATAAGCGTCGGTGGCTCAGTGGTTGCGATATTCGGTGTTCGGTTACCGAAGTTAAATATAATTGCTTCTTTTTCATAAAAGTAAATACATATGGTACATACCATCACGCCTCTTCCCCGGAGAGTCCGCAGAAACAACTGAGTGCCATTTGACATGCTCCTGATCCTGACATACATTCTTTGCTTCCACCGCCTTCATTCATCGTTTCACACATGCACGCCCGTTACGGGTGCTGCGAACATATCCTTTCCGTAAAAGGTTACCTATTTGGTCATGCTTTGTTCGCCAAGGAGCGGACCCTTTGGACCCTTCCTTCCATATTCTCTTCATATATTTGTTTGGTCAGTCTGTCACCATACATTGTCTCCATGTGTCCAAAGCATCTAAGCATCAGTTTCTCTATCCTTGTCGCTATGTCTTCTTTCAATCCACATTCTTCTCATGCACATTTATTCTTCAAAAACATATGCTATTCATACGACTTGTTGCCAATTTGAGCAGGCCACGAGGCATGTCATGTGTCCCGAACTCGGGTTTACTGCCACTGTGTGCATTTCTATCATAGATAATTGTATTTCATAATAACTATATGTACTCAACGCTGTGAAGAGTCTCGTCTTCATTATCACTGTCGTGTCACCAGACTTGCTGCTGTAAGTCGAGTCTTCAACAAGCCGCACGCTGTCGCTCCTCCACTAGTAGCTCCTAGAGGAGGCAAACTTATAAGGAGAAAGCAGTAATACAACACCAAGGGGATACCAGAAGTTGTATCGAGATAACGTATCAATACCCCCCGGTAATGTGTTTGTCACCTCTACCTCTAGGAGCTATTAGTCGATGAGCGACACCTCGCGGCTTGTTGAAGCGGCGACTTACAGCAAGTCTGCTGACACGACAGTGATGATGAAGATGAAACTCTTTACAGCGGTGAGTACACATAGTTATTTAAGACTCTGACTTTAGAAGATACTGGCGGATGGTAACAACATTCGAAGACACGGTTACTAAACTGGACCCGATGTACAGATAAAATCAACCAATGCGGCTGTGAAGATGGCTGTGAAACGCATTCCATCACTCGCGGCCAGTTATAGCAGGTGTGAAAGAGAGTTGCAGTGTGGAGGCGGGGCTTCAAACACGTATTAAGTTTGGTTCTAGGTGTAAGTCACGCAGAACGATCGACATTGAGAGATGTAAAATGCATACAACAGTTGAAGTGGCGAGATTCCAAACGATGGATTGAGACAGCGTAAACTTTTGACTTCAATTCTAACAAATTTTGGAGTTTTGTTTTTACGTGCTAAGCATGCACGTCGCTTATATAGTAGTTACCTATATTAACACTTATATAACACCATTCCTGAATTTCGAACACCATTCCTGAACTTCGCTACCAGGCTGACTGAACATCAGCCTGGTAGCGAAGTCAGTTAACGCGCCATCAGCTATAGCCGGAGGACCCAGGTTCAAATGCTGGTTGGGCTGAATATTTTTTCGAAGTTTTATCAATATTTCTGTGTTAAGTAGTACGTATTCAATTCTAACACATACAACATTACATTCTAACATATGCTTTACCCTGATTTGGAAAAACGGGCAGGACTTACCATCGAAACGGTGATATAAACTGAAATGCATGGATATTGTCATCAGCATCGTAAGCTCCCAGAAGAGCTATGCGATCCTTTGAAAGCCATAATTACTGTTTTTCTTTCGTTTGGTAACCCGCACGACATCATAATATGAATGTCATGTCATATGATATTATGAATAGTTACTAGAGATGATGTATATTATCTAAATGGAATAATTACTTTTACTGTCACATATTATAATACTAGACTTTACATACTGGTGAAGGGCAAGTTCGAAGCACCCGTAACCGTCGATCAAGTACAAAGTTATGTATGACAGTGGTTGAAGCAAAAGATGTATGTGTAAAGAACGTGCGTCACATGGCGTTCAAGTGCCTCTCCCTACCCCTCCGGGGAAGAGGTGTGAAGGTATATGTGTATGAGGATTCGCCTGGAGGAGGGAGTAAAACAAAATACTGCATTCCTATGTCTCCTATTGCGGTGGAAAAAGGGGGATCGGTGGGTCCGGTGCGGTACACCGAAAGTTCAAGACGAGGGGGTGAGGCTGGTAGGTGGTGGTAGGAGGTGGGGGTGGCTGAGGGGAGCGTTTATTACCTTCATTGCGAGGTTGTCACGCGGAGGTACGAACCTGGCGATATTTTTCTAATGATTCGTCTGTTCTGTTTTGTGGGCGTTCTCATATCTATCACTAGGTAGACGGTACTCGTAGTACAGTCTTATCGTCTGAAAGCGTTACACCGGAAATATAGTCAAATTCGAGATCTATTTCTGTCATATAGACGCCAACCACAGAGTAAGAGGGACTGTGGAATTTTGTCTCTCTCCATTGTGTAACGCCTTAAAAATACACGTGTGTACGTAGTCGGAAACTATCTAGATAATATTATGTTTCCTTTTAATACTTGTTGTTATAAATAATACTACCCAAGTCGTGCTCTTAATCATACGAAGTAATTGACGTTTGCTGGGTGCCTAATTACAGAAATCCATCCGTCATAATATTTCTATCGACCCGACGTGCCGACATGGAAACATACAGGTTAGCATACCGTCATCGACACGCTACGCATCTCCAATAAATTACCCTAGTCGTTTTTTTTAGAACAAATAAAATAATACCGAACACGGATTAATGAACTAGGACTGATAACACACCAATTATCACGAATTAACAAACCGCCCATAGCTATATTACAGAAATACCGGAAATAACCAGTAAGAAGCTAAAATAGGTTACAGCAAGCTCTATTCGACTAAAAATTTTTAGTGTTCGCGCTAACATTCCTTTAAGAGGGTGACCAACGCATATTGTATTCATCTCAAGAAGGCGTGTAAATAAAACCTTAAATAATTAATATAATAACACAAATATTCAGAAGTATAATGAAAATTTAGAAAAGCGAATTTATCAGTAGGTGATCTATCTGTAATATGACATGTCTGTGCCATTCCGATTGAGCTATAATTTCCAAAATGTTACGATTTTCTTAATCGTTGTAAATTATAGCTCGTTTGTATTATTAATTATTTAATGTTTTATTTATGCGCCTTCTTGAGATAAGTAAAATACGCATTTGTCACGGCCTTAAGTAATATCTACAAATAAATTGTATAATCATATACATATTAAGCATCCTGTGATGGCACATATAACGAAAAGGTGTAAAAATGAAACATTTACATGATGTTTTACTTTTACTTTTTTCATACTTTGTAAACACGCTGTTTTGTGCCTGGCATGTAGCCCGCCCCGCATCAGTTATGCGGTGTTCCGCAGAATTCAGATACAGCGAATGCGGATACCCTGAACCGCAAACGAATTCCATACGTTTGCACAAGGATTTGTCACCGATATCGTGCGCTGCTAAATAACAAAATACATCTCAGTACTCACACCGTATACAAATTCAACGTCGACATAACAGGACTGATCGTTTACCGCTCGAATGATATCGATTCCACATAAATCAGAAGTGTCGTTATTTTTTAGCGCCCTCTCTCGGGGGGCGCGGCGTTTGATGTCCAATATGATAACATCTGTTCGTTCAATAAATGCAATCGTAAAAGTGGTGCGGTCAGCGCGAGCTTACGATGTCATGTATACGAGCACCCTTCCGGCTCTCCCCACCGCACGGGGGGGGGGGGGGGGGGGGGGGGGGGGGGGGGGGGGGGGGGGGGGGGGGGGGGGGGGGGGGGGGGGGGGGG
>WYDE02196241.1:0-10601 GCA_009867175.2 Adela reaumurella | reverse complement strand
AAACACGAACTATGTTTCATAGCCGCTTCGACCGACCTTCATTCAGTGCGGTGGTACCAACCCGGGCGGGTGTAACCCTACCACCAAGTAAGGAGAGGGAAAGGACCTACAGTTTAACGTGGAATCCGAACCACGACCAGCGTAAACGGTAAAGCGGTCACCCATTCAAGTCCTGACCGCGCTCAGCATTACTTAACTTCAGTAATCGAATACAGAATACCGCAACACTGAGCCAACGACACTGATAAATTGTTAATTTACAGGCTTGGAAACCTGTTCAATGCCTCGAGCATTAATTTACCAAACTGAGAAGGCAACGTTCTCAAACTATTAACAAGATTTAACAGCCTAGCTGAGTGAGCTCTCTGCCGATGATGAAAAAAACAGCAAAATGCACACTTTTTTTTATAGTCAATCGGCATAGGTGGCTTTGCATAAACTTTTGAGAGAAGGTCAGACACAGCCAATGAGACCACTTCTCGTGAAACCACTTACATGGTTATTGAATTATTTTATGAAGATCACGGCATATGGCGCACACCCCATTAACGCAGAGAACCCCGACGGCGCCCACGGGTATTCGGATATTTACGGTTCTGCGAATACCATGTCGGCCGGCACCTAGCATCTTCACATTCACTGAAATTTTCGGAAAATATGAAGAATTATTAAGATAAGATAAAAGATAAAGAAAAATTTGTGCATTCCACAAATTAGCAATGCCGTGAATAAATACTCGATCAATATATACTACATAAGTACTAGTATCGAGGTACTAACTGTATACAGCATGACGTCGACTGTGAAGGAGTCCAGGTCGTGTGAGACGGGCGGCCACGACGCCAGGCGTTGCGAGATCTCCTCGTTGCCCACGAAGCTCTCGTCCATCATCTCGTTGAGCAAGCGTACATCTCTACACGCACGCACCATCTCCAGGTTCTCGTAGTCAGACAGCTTTTCTGTAGCAAACCAGCATTCATACCATGTACCAGTGTACATATTTCATGATTTTCTAATTATCAGTGTCTAAAAGATTTATTCCGACGTCTTGCGCTAGAATGCACCAAATTGTTTTCCTTCACCGGAGTGTCAGCAGCCATTTTTAAAATTCTAAAGTTATAAATATTGTGCTCCCAGTGGGGATCACACCCGCACCTTTCGCTTGAGAGGCGTGCTCTTGCCCGCTCGGTTAATCTGACACCATAACCCGAATAACCAAGTTCAATGATGGAATCTACAAATAGATGATACTCTTCATGTAAGGAGTTCGTAGGCACTGCCAAACATTTGCTATGTGTATACAAAATACTACTTGAGAGAGGCCAATATTCCTACCCTCATGATAAAGTCCTCCAAATCATCAGAGAAACCATCATTCTATTCAATGTACGGACCAGGAAAGGACAAACCAGAAGTGGATTCCACACTTTTGGTGAACTTTTTTAAACTTGGACCAATAAGCTGCTCAAAGATAGGACTAAATGTTCGTCTATCTCGGCACCAACGGGAATGAACTTGTTGATGGACACACGAGAGACAGCGTGATGCGTTTAGAAATCTGTACCATAGAATCCACACCAGACATGATAATATTCTCAAAAGCAACAAAACATTAAATCATTGTTGAACTTACATTTCCATGGGAAAGTAAAATACTAATGGACCACAACTTTAAACTAACAAGTACTTCTACTTAATAGATTGAATATGGGAGCGGATTTAAGATTAACCTCTTCGCTGTTGAAATTGAAGCCAGTGGGCTATCAGAAAAGTTGCTCCATAGTACCATAATCAATCAAGAACTAACAAGATTCATGTTAAGCTCATATAATACACAAAAGAGCTGCGAAAGTGTGACTAGTGGCATCCTATGGAAAATGGATAGGTGGAGAGAGGGAGGTTGAGAGCAGGATTGGTGGTTCTCAGCGTCCTAGCAAACTAGTGTGGCTACTTGTTACTTCTGACCACCTCGATTGACACTACATTTTACTACCAATGGACTCCGATATGTTCAGAGAAGCCATCAAAGCTGAGTTAGACTTCCTCAGGAATCTCAGGAGATTCTTGGCAGGGAAGAATCTTGAGGAATATCCATTAAATGAGAAAATCTAAGTAACAGGCTATTTTTTGGGTTCACTTAGCCTGTTTTACAGATTCACAGGCGCTGCTCCGAAGAACTTCATCCTTATTCTCAATCCCTCAAATAAGAACTACCATACTTATCGCGGGCTCGCTCAACACCCCTTTTCTATCAGGATAGTGAGAAGAGAGTCGCGAGAGCCGGGGGCACGTGTAGGGCAATGAAAGGTATTTCCGAAGGACGCGGGTAATGACAAGAATTATCTATGTATGTATTACATGTATAAATTATCTACTTACTTATGTGTATGTTTATATAAGTATATGCTTATTATTATTTTGTTTTAAATATTAGTATTTGGTACATTATGTATATACTTGGTAATATATATTCTCTGTCTTTTTGTGTATATATATCTATAGATAGGTATTGTTATTTATGTAAATGTATTTTTAATTTGAATTTAAATTTAAATGCTTCATTTTGTTTACGCCTACTTATGCTATCCACACCCCAAAGGTTGGCTATATAAGAGGCTATGATAGCATTAAGTCTACATTTTTGATTGTAGTAAGCGTGACAACAAATAAATAAATAGAAATACAACGACCATCCCCCGTGGTGACCCCCATCAGGACAGTGTGAAAACATTCCTGCGATTGCACATGTCACAAAGCTGGCTCATAGACTTTGATTTCAGCAGGTTATTGTATAGTTCCATGAGCCTGCTCACAATGGGCGCAGCAGAAAGAAGAGACACAGAATACTTACTAAGTCTGGACTGGCAGGCCAGTGTGAAAACGGACCCAGGGCTGTACATGGCACAGATCTTACTCCTAGACTTTGATTCCAGCAGGTTGAAGTATAGCTCCATGAACCTGTCCACAATGGGCTGAGCTTCGGGGTACGGGCAGAAGTTTTTCTTGGGCTCTGGGACACCGGATATTTTTACACCATCCTGGAAAAGTACAATGTTACGAATGGCTCAATTGGAAAGCACATAGATAAATGCAGATTAAAATTTTCCGCCTATTTGTTGGTAAGGGTTTGTTGTAAGATATCTGTCAGTCAGGCATGTTAAGTTGTGTTTGAAAGCATCTGTTTGAAGGAAAGGGACAAAGAATAGTGTAGCTTCTGTAACTAATGAGATATAGATATAGACCTTACCTATATGTAGGGAATGTTCTAGTTGAAGGTAAATAGTCATGGAAGTTTTGAGACTGATCTACGAATGATCTGAAGTGAGTTTTTGAGGTTATAATTGTGGAATTGTAGTGTTTCCACCTATGTACTACGCGTACTGGGCAGGGATTGCATCCCTACATGATGGACCTATCGCGGATGCGTACCAATCGGTCCTTTAGACCTTTCATCTACAGAACCGGTAAGATAAGATATTCTTTAATACCTTACTTTTCAGCATTATATTCACAAAGTAAACCCTGGAACACTCCCCCTGCCCACATATTTCCCTCCATGTACAGTCTCGAATCCTTCAAGAGGGCCGTGAATAGGCACCAGTCAGGCCGGCATGGCATTCGCAACCCCAGCTAAAACCGAATATCCATGGGCGTCGTTAGTCACCTTCTGGGTGGCTCGGCGCCATATGTCGCGCTCTCAATAAAAAAAAGAAGGACGATTAAAACGGCTTTGTAAATAATACATGTTTTCCGTCTAGTTCAGTATAGCCGGACTGAAAAAGGAAAGAACCTTGTCATGGTCCTATCCTTCGTCAGGATTGAGTTTACTTAGGCTCACTTCACGGTTCACGATTGTTTGACAGAACTAAGTGGTGTGAGCCAAACATGATGGGATGATAACATAAATAAAAAAATATGGACTTTGCTTAGTAGAAGGCGGACTTATTGCCGGAGGTAATCTCTTCCAGGCAACCTGTATACACATTAGTATTGTTAGTGTATAGGTTTTCTTGTGGTGTTTTCCATCACCAGCGAGCAATGTAATTTTGTACACAAAGTTTCACCGATACTTTAAAATCAGCCAAAACTGAAGTTTGGAACTCGCGACCTCTCGAGTAAGAGGCGTGCGTTCACCAAACAGGCTACTCCAAAAAAAGAAGTATCTAGGAATAGCTACAATTCAATATTTTGTATGAGATTTTCTCACACTTTGGCAATTTTTGAATGCCCAAGAACCACTAATCCCAATTCAACTTGATCCGAAGAATACATGGCAGTTTCAGTTACCTACAGTGAACATTTAAAATTAAGCAGGAAATTTCTTGTCATGTGGGGTCGGTACTTAAAAGAATGACCCCACTGCATCTCATCCCATGCATGTCGTAAAAGGCGACTAAGGGATAAGGACAAGTGCCGTGCTAAAGGGCGACAGGCTCACCACCAACTTGGCACGGTACTTCTACCCATTCATGCAGTAGGTGGGTTTTCGTGCCTTGCATGCTGCTTGATATCTTGTCCGAATAACTTGCGAAATGTGGTGGTCGGTGTTGTGCTTCAATTTACCAGAGTTCTTGCAGCACAACACCGATTGCTCTGCTTACCCCGATTGTCGGGATTCAGCGTGAGTGATATGTATGTATGTATGTATTTCTTGCCCATAGAAACGTTTCCGTGATTTCTAACCACTAGGGCAGGGTATCCGGCGTGTAACAAGGTGTTGAGATCGCTTTGCTCGAACGCATCTTGCGGTTACTGCTATTATCGATAATCTGATCTCGTGCAATCGACGACGCGACGTGGTCTTCGCGTTATGCGTTCTCAGCTGTCAGTTTTCCGTTTGTTCACTCTTCACATGCAATCTACTCGGTCGCTTCCAGTTTTGTATATACTATCATCATCAGAGTGCAACCGTACACTGCTGGACATGCGCCTGTCAAATCTGTTTCCACTCTTTCCGGCATTTGGCAAGACGGATGGCGATTCTTCGCTTTCTTTAGACATTGCCAAGAACTCTGTTATTGTTCGTACGCATCCTGCAGATAGTAGAGTACAAACGGAAAATCGTCAACCAAATCAACGCTAGCCACAAAAATGTCGCGCTCACCATAAAAAAAAAACATCATCATCACCAAGCGAGACGCACAAAGCTTCGCGGCAACATTGAGTATTTAACAAAGGAATAATTAATATGTCGATTTTTGCACACAAATGCAGCTCTCGTGCGATAGTACAAGCCGAACGACAATGCGAAGCAATGTCACCGCCGTGTTTGTAAACACGCGCCTTGAGTCACGACTCGAAATAATCGCAACCCACCCACCCACCGACCACGCTAATGCATTCGGCTCGGATTTCTGCAAGGGCATAGGTTTCATCCTCAATATGAGATGTCGTGTGAACAATCTGAATACTAAACAGTATACGAAATATTCCAAAAATTTAAAAATTTAGAGGGCCTAATATGGCACCCTGCATTACTCTGTTTCGATTCGAACAAGACGAATGACATTTTGGCAAATATTTTATGGTAGGCTCTTGAAGCATGTACATAATGTATTGTGAAACTAATCTAAAACAACTATTATGAAAGATAATGATGAATAAGTAAGTAGAGTTCAGGAACAGTAAAAAAATTTAGTAAAATATATCCATATTAGATTCACCACCACGACATCGTTTCAAGACTGATCGTAAGATTCATTTGAAAACGCATAACATTTAAATAAAATTGTAATATAAATCTTCATTTGCGTTGAAAATTTGGTTTCTAGCGTAGGCATATTTTATGATTTTATGCCATTCGCCAAAATCAATAGTAGCCAACCTTTGCGCACAAGATTTCTCGCGTGTTTTTCCATCACCCAAATGAATCTTTTTGTACTTCCTTTTTTTCTAGTAGGAAGTGTAAAACCACCTATGTTGATGTAATTTTCACCCGTAATTACCCGTACGTCCGTTCTCGACGCATGAGATTATCTGGGTAATGGGTTTAGGCTATGTAACATCACAATATGTTAACGGTAGTGAAAGCAGTGAACAAAAATGTCGGATCATAGCCGGGTAGGCAAATTGAATCTAAATGAGTCAAGAGAAACCGTATGCAAATTTTGATCTCCTGCACCAATGCCAACACGACTCACGAATCGTGCAGTGCGTGCGTGTGCAGTAAAAGTAATCGTGTACTTGACGGTTCTTGACTTGTTAGCTGCCGACACGAACGCTTGTAACTCTACGTGAAGTAGCGTCAATGTCTCACCTGTTTTTTCTTCACCTGTTCTTTCTTCACCTGTCGCGTATAATATTATAAATTATAACGGCTGTGCTAACGTTTTTTGCTGCGCTTGCATCGCGTTTGATGCGTGCTTCGTTTGCGGTTTGTTGAACTTGGTGATCACCTTTCAGTGCGTTGAAGAATGCGTCAGTTTTGTTTATGTTGTTTTCTGAATAAGTTTTTAGTAAGCCAGTCACTTTCTGTTTTTTTTTCTTGATTTCGTTGGTTTATTGTATCGCTTCTGAACTTGTATCTCTTTATTTGCTGAAAAGGATAAACAAAAAGGATATTTGCTATCCTTTTTGTTTTTATTTATTTCTGTAAGGTCTCTTCCGACCAATGATATTTACTGTAGGAAGAAAATTAAACATTTACCATAGATAATCATTACCAAAAGGTCTTCTTCGTGTTCGAAGTCTCCCTCCCTGCAATCTAGGTGAGATCACATTTCTCTATCTAGTATTCTTTGCTAAGAAATCTACTTCGAGAAGACATTTTGTTAAGTCAACATGGATTTAATTATTTTTTACTTCTATTTTGACTCGAGGTAACATTTAATTAAAACGACATTGATTTATCATTCCAGTAAAACAGCGTACGCCTAAAAACCGGTATTACTTCTCTCAAGTTTAACTTCAAACAAGTAAAGATGACATCACTGCCACAGTGACCCACAAGCCCACAACCACGTATTATGCAACAGAACTGAGGGATCATTACCAGGGTTCAACTCGATTTAAAAATCGAGAATCGAGAAGACTATAAAAATCGACATAGGTATACAAGAGTTCTTTTATTACATGCATATTACATGAAACGTGAATACTAAGTCAGAAGAAATACAATAACTTTCAAATTAAAAATCCACAGAAGTCGCAATCATCGCAACGGAACATTGGAAATGTAGGCAATGTGTCCAGCTAAAGCAGGACGTCTGGTGTGGTGTGGTGACCCTCCGGTGGTGGCGTGGGTGGTGTTGGTGTAGTGACAACTACTGAAGCAGTCTCTACAAACATACATCGATGCTTACATAGGTTTTGTCGGCTTCCGACACCGACTGATATTTGCCTCACGGAACGGAACAAATGAAAAAAATCATAATTCGTTAATTGGCTGAGCGAATCGACCACGTACTCGACTAGGGTTAAAAATACTCTTCGTGTCTGTCTGTTTGTATGTCCGCCCAACTCCTCTTAAACGGTTTGGCCAAACGGGCTGAAATTTTGTAGGTTTATTCTTATATGCTTCAATAGCTCGCCACACGCTAATTTTCAATTTACTAGAACAACTGGCAGCAAAAATGTTCAACGTCTATCGGGAATATCGCGAAACATGTTACGACAACACTCGCGTACATCTACCATGTTTAAATAGAATCAGAATCAAACGCAAAAATTAAAATTATGAAAGATAATTATTTTTTCCATGAGATGTTTTTCGTATTCTTGGTTCTAGTATTTTTATTACGAACCCGACACTTGTAATGGCTGCCCGGCGAAAAAAAAAGGCATTGAATAACAAGGAGGTACCGACAAAAGCTTTTGAGACAAGCTCGCTAATTAAATATATGCAACGTCTGTTCCCGCCGAAGGCTGACGTAAGACTGAGTAAGGCAAAAAGAAATGACTTATTTACGCCCAAGGTACTACCTCACTACTACTAAGTAGGTATTTTAAAAAAATCGGTACCGACACAAGCAGGCCGTTGGTACCGATTTTTTACTTCATCTGTTGCATATACGCGCTAGCGTCTTTATGTAAGTGTTGCCAACTGTGGGCAAAAATGGGCGAATAAAAGCAACTTCAAACTTCATCCACACAACAGCAACAGTGACGTCACCTTGTGATATCTTTATTCAATTGTTTTTCCAGGTTGTTATCCCTGCCTTAGAGACAACAGCCCATCTTTCTTTTGTCTTGAAAGTGTTGAAAGGTCCGCGCGCGCACCTCCTCATTAGCGTATTTACGGCCATAGTACATGACATGACGACATGAGTGACCTACCCTCATTGCGTAATATTATTTGTTTTATGTACAGTGCAAGATGGGTCTGCTGTAATGTAGGTCAAGTAGAACAGAATATGTTCTCGCTTGAATTTGCATACTGCCTGTATGGATGTACAGGAGGCTTTACTGCTATTCATGGCGATATTTCTGAAGGAACTATTTACCTATTTCACTGACATTTTCTCGTTTATGTTTTACGTAAAGTTCAGCCTGCTCTATTCCTCGTGCCATTGACAGACAGCTGTCTATAGCACTGACCACATACGATCTTAGCAACCACCATGAATCATGGTTCATTAAGGCACGAACGCAGATTGTACTCATCTCAAGAAGACGCATAAATCAAACATTAAATAGTTAATAACATACATTTCAAAAAATGTATGAAAATTCAGAAAAGCGAATTAACTCCGGTTACGCAGGCGGCCGAAGGCAATTTATCGGTACGTGATCTATATGGAATATGATATATTGTATGTCAGTCCGTGCCATTTCGATTGAGATATAATTGAGAAAGAATACGAAAATTGTAACATTTTGGAAATTATAGCTCAATCGGAGTAGCACAGACTGACATACAATCTCATATTACATATAGATCACCTACTGATAAATTCGCTTTTCTGAATTTTCATTATACTTCTTGAATTTTGTGCTATTGATTACTTAAAGTTTTATTTAGATAGATATTCTTGGGATGAGTACAATCTGCCTTAGGCACCCTATTAAATGGTTTATTAAAAGAACGGGTCAGGTCAGGAATGGGTGTATAGGAAAACAAACTTGCATTTGTCATGAATTGTGCAGTGTGCTATCTGTTTACGAGGATTAAATAGAGAATATTGATAAGATAACACTTTATGTGTATTGGCAAACGATCTTGTAAACGTAGACCAAGCAGACGTTAGAACAATTTCTAGCTAATTTTCTTGCCTTTGCTTCGATGTACCTAATTATTAAACAGACAAAATTTTAAAATATGACAAATTAACTATGGACGATGAATAAAGAATAAAAAGGCTCTGGAATAACAAGAATAACGGATAGACAAAGTCTGTGAATGCTAACCCAGACGCATAATAAGAAATATAATCTGCCACAATCTGTGTCATCCATCTGTCGCACGCACTACATACTAGTCTACAAGCGGATGTCACATAGTCTTCTAATGAGAACCACAACCACGTGGGAACCGCACGCACGGAATGTACACTTGCGTATGTCCGCTATTCCAGAGACGTGGCTTATTATTTTCTTTTGATTGGAAAATATAATGGGAGAGCGAGTGATACGGATAGATAGGTGTAATTTCACCTCATCTGTGAATGTCCGTGGACAAGTTAATAGAGTGTAGGAAAACCATTCGTCAGGTGGGATTCTGACAAAGCTTCTAGGAGCATAGGGAAAAATAGAAGATTGTGAAAAAGTGAAGCCATAACGTTTCCGAGACTCACTTTTCATTATGACAGTCGACACGCCATCACGCATGAAGAACGACGCCAGGACCATGATAAATTATTGAAAAGAGTACTTATTGTAGTACAATAAATACTTCTTACTTTCGTAGAAATAATTAAAATTCTGAATTCTTATGTTTGTTCCGGCAGAAACTGTAACTAAACCACAGCACGTAAAATCCTACTAAATGCAAGTCATACCCCAAACCCGCCGCCATCTTGAAATTTCATAAAACGGGACGCTGCCACAGCCAACTGGCATGATAAGTATGTCAATCTGTATGTTAATGTTTTCGGCTACGCGGTATAAGTGAGCGACTTACTTTTGTCGACGTTTCGTCTCCGAAGACGGCGGAGACGAAACCATAGACGAAACGTCGACAAAACTAAGTCTCTCTCATGTATCGCGTAGCCGAAAACATTAACATTCTTAATTATTTTTGCCACTTACAAAATGAGAATTTTATTTAGATTAACTTTAATTTTAATCATTTTTGTATTAGATAAGTTCTCCATTTTTGTCATTGTTCGTATCTAATATAGGTCTTAATTCGTTTCCCCCCCTCTCAAAGTAGAAATTTGTTTGTCTTACCTTTTTTAAATCGCTTTTGTATGGGATCAGTTCTCCAATTTTGTCTTTGGTGGCAGCCAATAAAGGTTTAGTTCGTTTTCTCCTCTTACAAAGCCACTATAGAGTGCCTAATTGTTTTTCACCGCTAAAAAAAATTTAAAGGAAAGGAATGAAAGTGAATGTAAACAAGACGAAAGTAATGGTACTGGAGAGGAATATAATGATGTCAGAATGCAATGTAATGATTGGGGATGAGTGGCTGGAGCAAGTGAACGAATTTGTATATCTGGGGAATA
>WYDE02196230.1:0-10602 GCA_009867175.2 Adela reaumurella | reverse complement strand
CCTGTCGCCCTTTAGCACGGCATCTTGTCCTTATCCCTTAGTCGCCTTTTACGACATGCATGGGAAGAGATGTAGTGAAGTCATTCTTTTAAGTGCCGGCTCCACACGGCTCTTAAAAGAATATCTAATTGCGTTATTAATTATTAAAAGTTTTATTTAAGCGTCTTCTTGAGATGAAAGAAATAAGGTATTATTAATTTTCGCAGCGCTGTTCGCTATTCACTAACAAAACAATATTGCATTTTAAAATACTCGTATTATTTCCGAGTGCCGGATTTATTAGATGCTATGCACAGACTAGAATGATGAAGTGCTAGAAGCATCTCTCGCCTTTGCCTAACCCGCACCGCCAACGGACATTGATGGATCATTTACTTACACCGCCCTCGCTCGCGTCCGCAGGATTTATTCCCGAGTAGAACTTAGCTCAACTTGTAGACAACTTATTCCGGCAAATCGGAGCCTTTGCAGAGTTTGAGCTTAGATTTTATTTTATGCCCCTTTTCTCACCTTTCCCTCGGGAAAAACTTCTTTATGATCTTCAGATTATGTAGATTGTGTCGGATTGTGTGTAGCGTCTACTTTCCTTTCTTTTATCGCATTGTTGATGCTTTTGTCATGAATAATGCTATACCATGTAATTTTCAAACAAAGTTCGATTACTTAAAAAATTCCTACATATATTATGAAAAAATAATAAATCCCTACTATTATAAAATGCAACGTCTGGCGTCCTCAGTAGTCATTCAGTCCTGTTTGTCCGTTTATAACTCGAGAATCCCTGGACCGATTTTGATGCGGTTTATGTCTACTTAAAGCTTAATTTTTCCCATTACATATATGCTACTTATTATCACGATAATTAGTATAGGAGGCGAGCAGAGTGTTGAAATATAAGACATGTCGGACCATAACGCGGGCGAAGCCTCGGGCACAGCTAGTAATATATTGTTTGGCGATCCAGCGCGGGAACGCAGCTGGGGTCATGGGGTTCCTTAGAGTCCACGAGGTCAGGATGGATGAGGTATATTATATTCTTAGGTAGGTAAGTATTTAGGTAGGTCATTTATTTAATAGTAAGTAGTAGTAGTAAGTTAGATAGCGTAATTTATTTAATAAGGTTTTAATTTAAATTTTGATTTAAATGTATTTTTTAAGTATTATTGTAATTTTCTATGTTTAATAAAATGTCTCATTATTTATGCTTATAAGTAGGTATTAATATTTTGTAAGCACACTTTTCCAAGAAATGCTTGAATCGAAAAATTTAAACTAAAATTGTGGGCGATTATTTCATATTTTTTTGACATGATATTTACTACACAACACATAATACCAGTGTTTTCAGCATGTATCAGCGTCGGTGGCTCAGAGGTCATTCGGAGAGAGAGAGATTCAGAAGAGAAATATTCGGTATTCAATTACCGAATTTAAGCACTACCGAGCGCGGCCAGTATTGGATGGGTACCGCTTGTCCGTGACGCTGGACGTGGATAGGATTCCACGTTAAACTGTATGTCCCCTTCCCTCTCCTTACGTGGTAGTAGAGTTAAAACCCGCCAGGGTAGGTACCAAAGCACTCAATGAAGGTCGGTCGTAGCGGCTATAAAACATGGTTCGTGTTTTCTGTCGATTTAAGTATAGCTGGCTGGAATTGAAGTAAGCGCTGACATGGCATCTACCTACATAATTCACCAAGGTGTTTAGGCTGACATCACTGGTACCAAGAAACTGGGTGCAATAGGTGATGGCTGTTTCCTTAAAAAAAAATAACACAATACAATTACAATTTAATCAAAATTACGCGAATTAAAGGATATAAAGACACGACAAGCGTTTCGTCCAGGAGGTTGTGAGGGCTCTTCAGGCGCAGCTTTGGTACATAACTGTATAATGTACAACGGTAAGGTTGCGTCGCGTCGCGTATTGTGTAGCAAAGCTGCAGGACTCCTGGACGAAACGCTTGTCGTGTCTTCATATCCTTTGAATACCCATACGCACGAATACATTACGCGATTATATTACATTACGCGAATTAATGCTATAATTATATCTATATCTATCTCTTTCTCTCCCTGTATGTCTCTTACTAGTAATGTCATACAAAACCGATGTCAATGCAAAATTTCAGTATTTTTCATCAATAAAAATTGTCTCGAATTGAGTTTCTCATATTTGATTACATACATGAAAGTGAATTTAAGAAAAGCGGTAACATAAATTAAGTAACGTATGTAGTCGCGCTCGCCATACCGTCCGCTTCTTTAGAGGCACACGCGGACCTCGGTGCATGCTGGTCAGACTTGGCCTGATTTTGTTGTGCTGTTGTGATGAAATTTCACAAGTTATAACCGCATCACGATAAACGTTTTTTTTAGTTAGAAGCTAACGAACATGACGACAGAGAGACATAGGTATATAGTTACATATGTACACTTTTCGAATATATGTTTTATACTAAGTTTTATTAATACAATGTAGACATTCGCCAGTCTTGTCGTAACAGGCTTCGCGAATATTCGCGATACAGGAGATCAAGGTTGAAATTTTTCCGCAGCGAAGTTTCTTGACAGTTCTCCTATGGACTTTATAATTGGTGTGTAGCGAGCTGTTGGCACATAGAATGAACCTACAAAATTTCAGCCCGATCTACCAAACCATTCAGTAGCAGTAGACTTTGACAATTTTCCACTGAAGTTTCTTGCCAGTTCTTTTATGAAGTTGAAAATTGGCGTGAGTTGAGCTATTGACATTTAGAATGAATATAAATATTTCAGACTGGTCGGCTGAACCGTTTAGAAGGATTTGTGCGGACAAACAGAGAGATCAGCAGACAGATTAACAGACATGAAGAGACCATAAATTTGTTTAATCTTTTTTTTTTTTGCAGGCCGCTGCTGGGTACACGCCTCTCTCATTTACATGATATAAGAGGATTTTAGCCATGCACTAGCTACCACGGTGACTAACCGGCTTGGAAGTGAGTTTACCCACGATGTTTTTCCTTCACCGGAGTTTCAGCGGCCATTTAGCAGAAATTTATAAATATTGTGCTCCCAGTGAGTATCGAACCAGCACCTCCCGCTTAAGAGGCGTGCTCTTTCCCGCTTGGCCAATCTGACACTATTTTGTTTAATCTAGTCGAGTACTATGCTTATCTTCGCTCAGCCAATAATCTACCTATGTAAGGATTTTGCCAAAAATCAACAAAATATATCTCTCCTTACTCGTTTATACGTAATTTGTCTTTATATATTAGGTTTCGTCAGAGCATAAGAGAGAATACTTGGTAAATATTTTTTTAAGTTAACGCGGTCAATTCAGAGAAGAGACCTCCCGTTGCGCGCGGAACCCTCAAAAGTCATTATGAACGGTACTTGAGAGAGTTGTTGAAAATAACATTTCGCCAGCTCGAGGCTTCATATCGAACAAAAGCAAGATTCATATTTTCACAACCGAGACTGTGGAAGTACGGGAATAAGGGTGGGGTGACATCGGCAAAAGAAGGAATAAGAAAGTAATAAAATAAAAAGAATACCCCCACTGCTTCTCTTCCCACGTATGTCGTAAAAGGCGACTAAGGAATAAAGACAAGACACTAAGGTTCTAAAGGGCGGCAGGTTCACGACCTCTCACCTTGGCACGAACTTCCACCGAGTCATACTGTAGGTGGGTCTTCTTACCTTACCCGTACATGCTGCCTGATATAGATATCTTGTCCGAAAACCTTGCGGTGGTGGTCGGTGTTGTTCTGTAATTTACCCGAGTTCCCGAAGCACAACGCGGATTGCTCTGCTTACCAGAGTCCGGTTTTAAAACGTGAGTGATATGTATGTATTGGTGTATGACATGGGCAACTGTGAACCAATGGTGCACAGTGAACTACCCTATCTTACGAAGCTTGTGTGTGTAAATGTGACCCCAAGCATACATAGAATGACAGGAATTTTTAACACCACACTGCAACTCCAGTTACGTATGCCGATCGGTCGTGTGAAAGAAGATTTGTGTTTGGTTTCGGCACATCGATCATTGTCCCTCATTCAGTCATATCAAAATCTATCTAAAACACCATAATTATCGTCTTACTTACATAAATTTTCAGTTGTCTTTTGTTGCAAGCATTATTCATGGTTAAAATATTCCTGTATTTTTTTCTCTCTAGCTGTGCCCGCGGCTTTGCCCGCTTATAATTACTCAACCAGAGCGAGGCCGAAGATCGAGCTGCGTGAGTAATCATTCATGCATTGCAAACAGGGAGTAAATTTGAGCAAACTGAAGATCGAGCTGCGACCGGTATCACTATTCGCACCAAAAAGTAACCTGGAGGGAACCCGAAAGCCGAATGCTTCAGTTTAAAGTTTCACAATTCCAAGTGAAGAAGTAATCTTGTGCTAGGCCGAATGCCGAGCTCCATGCCTACCTTTACAACCGAAAATAAATTGGAGCGAGGCCGAAGGCCGAGCTGCGTGCAGATTTCTTATGAGTTATGAATTATCTACACTTAGCTCGGCTTTCGGTCTCGCCAAATATGATTTCTTGGTTTAGAATTATGAAAGGTTAAACTGTATACAGTTCTGTCTGCATAACCAAAGGCAATAGCTTGAATGGGACTTTGAATGATATCCTGAAAAGTCGAGTGATTATTTTCACTGCACGAATGGCTATTCATAATACTCTTGTGGTCCCTACACTTATGTGTGGCAGTGAATCTTGGGTATGGTAGTAGCGACATTAAAGTAGAATAAATGCAGTTGAAATGCGGTCATTGAGAAGAATATGTGGTGTATCTATGAAAGATAAAATGAAGAGTTAATTTACATACATAGCGTCACGCCTGTTTCCAAGTGGGGTAGGCAGAGACAATGGATCTTCACTTGCCACGATCCTCACACACCTCTGCCGCTTCTTGCACTCTCATAATGTTCTTCATATTTGCTTGTCGGTTACGGGTACTGCACGATTGCCCCTTTTGGAGCACATGCTCGACCTGTGCTAGGTACATGCGACTAGGGCGACACTCCCCGACTCTTCTACTCACAGTCGCTCCAAAAAATTCTTTCGTTAGTCTTCTATCATTCATTCTTCCAACATGACCTAACCACCGAAGCATCTCTTTCTCAATCCTTCATCTTTCAATATATTCTTTCAAACCACAGCGCTCTCACACTACACAATTTCTCAATCTATCTCTTATTGTGACTCCAGAGATACTCCTCAGCGCGAGCAATTCCACAGCATTTATCCTGCTTTCGTGTTTCGCCTGCCATACCTAACTTTTAATCCCGTACATCAGTGTAGAGGCCAGAACTCAACCATAAATAAATAAGTATGCATTTTTAAGAGAAAACTGTGTATTTAAAGAAAACATAGCGAGCGACAAGGTATTAGAAAGGTATGCTTAGATTGTTTAGACGCATGGAGAGAATGGATGGTGATAGAAGACCAAGGGATTTAAAATCGGCTATGTTGGGTCGTTCTCGGCTCTGCGCCTTATGCTGCGCCCAGATCCTTCTATTTATAGTTAGGTTCATAATTTATTCTTTTTATTAATTTTATATTTAATTTTAATTATGTCAAAAGCCAACCTATACAAAATAAACAAACATTTAATTTCAAACAAATACATGAAGCTAATTTGGAAGGAAGGGTCGAACGGGGCCGTTTTAGGCGAACTTGTCATGACCAAATAGGTAAACCTCTATGGAAAGGAAAAGTCCGCAGCATCCGCAACCAACGAGAATGTATGAAGCCTTGTCTGACAGTGGAGGAAGCAAAGGATGTATCTCAGGAACGTGTCACAGGGCGCTTCATTGTCTCTGCTTAACTCTCCGGGGAAGAGGCGTGATGGTATATATGTATGTATAATGTCCTGATGAAAGTTGTTCATTTTCATATGCAGAATCATCATTTTTCGAGCATTAGTAGGTACCTAGGTATTTACTTTCACCGAGAATTGTATTTAAGAAAACCTATTGGTTATTTTTAAAATATTTCTTTTTTTAAATCTTAAAACATTTACTTTTATTAATACATACTTGACTGAATATGGCCCAAAAACATCAACCTGTTTCACAATAATACCGGAGTATATAGTAATCTATGATAATGTTGATATGATATACGCAGCGTCCGTATTAGGTACAATGCATTTAACTACTTTGGAGGATTTCTTTTATTTATGGGTAGGTTTTAGGTTTTAGATTTATTTTTTATTTTTAGGTTAATTTTAGTTATTAGTTAATTTTATTATTAGCAATAATTTAATTGTATACTGTGTATGTTGTTGTATATTCAAATTAAATTTGAAAATCTATGATAATACGCTTATTCTTGTACTAGGTGTTAATTACAGTATCGTTAGCATTTTATTATTCTAGTGTAATACTTCGCACTAAATTGTCGCGTAAATTTGCAAATCACAGGTTCCAGACACATTCTTTTTTTTCTTGTTTTTTTTGCAGCCATTTTATTCGCCCCACTGCTGGGTACAGGCCTCTCTCATTGACATTATATGAGAGGATTTCAGTCATACACTTCCACGGTGACTAACCGGCTTGGAAGTAGGTTTCCTTACGATGTTTTCCTTCACCGGAGTGTCAGCGGCCATTTAGCACAAATTCTAAAGTTATACATATTGAGCTCCCAGTGGGTATCGAACCCGCGGCTCCCGCTTGAGAGGCGTGCTCTTGCCCGCTCGGCCAATCTGACACACATTATTAATATTTTTAAAAAAATCGTGCATGTACTGCATGCAATCAATTTACGTTCAAAAACACAACTAAAGACCGCTTTGATGGATTTCTGTACTCTATTCGCAAATCCTTAACGATCCAATTTGGTTTAATTTACATAATGATATCCCCTCTTTAGTCCTCATTAATTACCCATTGGGAGGGAAAGCTGATTTACAAAACTGACATAAATGCTTCATTTGCATAAACCCAACCCCAAAACTTCGGCGACTTTGAGTGACCCCAAACCCGTTTAGGTTTGAGAGCACTTCGTAATATCTGCTTCAGAATAGATACCATATTACCATATTAATATCTTCTCCGAACATCGCTCATAATTTGTCTTCATAATTTTTTTTTATATACTAGTTTTTTGCCCGTGGATCCGCCCGCGATAAATCACCCTGTGATCCTTTAATCCGGCTCATAATAAAATCTGTTAATACAATACTTTTCAAATCAACGCGGCAGTCAAACGACATTATGAAAACGTACAGCGTTCTCGCGGCGATTTTATTGGATTGCTCCGACGTTTCGAAGCAGAAGGGAAACAGATAGACTTTACACAGACATCTCTATCTGTGTCACTGTGATTTCACTGTCACCGGGTAAACGGAGGGCCGGGTAAACGGAGGGAAGTGATCGCCGAGGTTGTCCCGAACCCAAGGTGTCAGAACCAGCCACCAGTATCCGTTGACCTCGCTCGGATGCCTACGAGCGGGATCGCAGTTGGTTTTTATTCACCCAAGGTTTCCAGTATCCGTTAACCACTTCCCTGTGCAGACCAGACGGCGTTTACCCATAAATCAGTTGGTTACCCAATCTCACAGCTGGGTGCGGTAACGGGCGCCTCTGGTAGAAAATGATGTGTGGTAGAGAAGGCAACTGCCATTGCCTCATGGCAGTTGCACCGCTTCTTGAACGATTACTTATTAACGTTGCGAGCGCGAAGCAAGTCGCAAGTGCTAACATAAGGACTAAATGAGTTTTAGGCAGACTCCCTCAGCCATGTCATTAACACCACTCAGGACAACGGGCGAAATCGAAAAAGACCTTACATGCTGGGTCGAGTACTGCGGGGTTCCGTTAAACCCCAGAGCGCTCCGCGTTTTGGGGCTCGCAATTTGGGTTGGTCTCGCAGGGGCTGTGGTTTAGTATGGATTCCCGCCCTTCAGGCCTAGCCGGGAATAAGTAACACTCGTGTTCAAGTGTTGCGAGTGGTGAGCCACTATGAGAGCTGCGTTACCAATATGGAGAACTGGTGGATGTGAACTAGATCGCGCATCGGTGCTACGCACACTGATACGGACGTGAGTTTGGATGAGCTCACAAGTATGAACTACTGTAAAGGTTCAGATACAAATCGACACATGGTACACATTAGGTGGTGGTCATATGCACTACCGCGCATATACATAGCTGGTGAAAACAAAGCGTTTGAGCAGAACCAAAGGGGTGGCCCCAATATGAGATTATTTTCGGAAAAATCCTGTCAACACTCGGTGAGCAGCTATGGGCCCTCGTTTAGCTTAAATGATCACTGCAGGCCTAAAGGACCTATGGAACCAAGGGAGTGCAGTTGTAGACGTCTCGATGTTATGCGTTCACACCTGGTGCGTTGGGACGTCTATAAAGAAAATTAAAGTAGATAAAACCGAAGTTTACTCAACATATGCCTCTCCAATTGCTGGAGCAGTCGAATGAAATCAAACGAGAAATATCAAATTTTTCACTAATGTATTATCTCATATTCATAACAACGATAAAATTAAAAATTACATCACTAGATGACTAAAGTCCAGTGTTCAGTTACCTTTGCCTCTACCACTGCCTCTGCTCCTGCCTCTACCTCTGCCTCTGCCTCTACCTCTGCCTCTACCTCTGCCTCTGCATCTGCCTCTACCTCTACCTCTGCCTCTACCTCTGCCTCTGCCCCTGCCTCTGCCTCTGCCTCTAACCTCTGCCTATATCTCTGTATCAGAAAAACTAATTATAATTTACAATACATGCACACGCGGGGTGTCAGCAGTCCACCGGCCACTACTCATCTGCTCCTGACGCTCCATAATATTGAGATATCACTGGAGATTAGAACCGATTATACTATTTTAGGGTACCGTAGAAGACTGGGCTCATACGGTGTACAACTACTTCGACCAAGTAGATCGGATAGTGAGCAGATCTCTTGGCCGTGGAAGTTGGAGCTAGATGGCTGCCGGCGAAGTCGCTCCACAGTTTCTTCAAGAATCTGGGCCTGCCAAGATCGACGTCGATCGATGGAGAGCGTCGAAAGCATCACTGGAGGCTTCCTACAGAATATGTATAGGCAGAAGGAGGTTCGAGAGCGGGACAAGTGTTTCTCCGCATCCTAGTCATCGCAGACTAGCTGATGAGGGCTTGCAGTGAGAGGAAACGCAAGACATGCTGCAGAACTATAGAGCGGCCGCCCGGTGGTCCCGACCTCGTTTGAAGCCCTCCTCTACTGCCTATGGCCCCGGATATCGGTGAAGCCATTGCAAGCTGACTTCAATACATTTCACTGGGAACATGAATAGTGATTTTATGTTCAATAGCCAAATACAAACTGAAGGGGGTCTAAGTTACCTATCGAGATTGTGAATTCTCCATTAGTTTCTTTATTTTATTATATCCATTTATATATTATGCATTATTCACGTAATAAAATATAATATGAATATCATACATATTCATACAAAACAATTTTCTGTTGTGGCCTAAAAGCAAACTTGAAACAATCTTAATATTAATTTGTATGAAAACCACGAAAAATTCTTACGTTTAAATTCTTATCAGAACAACAAGTAAACAAAACAAGCCCCAACTGGGATTCGAACCTGGGACCTTCGACACTAACTTACGTAGCAATACCAACTTTGCCACCGGGGCTGTGACGTGTTTGCTTCAGTGTGTAGCTGGTTTCATCTGAACCTATCTACGCTCAGTCGACGTTTTAATTTTACGTATTGGTGTATGCTCGTAGCACTGTCGCCTGCGCGCTGCGTGCTGCGTGCTGCGTGCCGTGCGTGCGTGAGTGTATCCGTCCCGCTAGTGCGAGTGCTTGTTGAAGTCTACGACCACCTTGCCGCGCAAGTGTCCGTCCTGCACCCGCTGCATCGCTCGCGGCACCTCCTCCCAGCCGAACACCTCGTCCACCACCGCTCGCAGCTGACAACGTCACAAGCAACTTTACAATATTATCAGCAAACGCGAGAATGAGTTCCGCATTAGGAGGGTGACCAATGCACATTGTACTCATCTCAAGAAGGCGCGTGAATAAAATTTTAAATAATTATTAGAAATTTAAAGAATTAAAACACAGAAAAGCGAATTTATGGTGATCTATTTGTAATATGAGATGTTGTATGTTAGTCTGTGTCGCTCTGATTGAGCTATAACTTCCAAAATTTTAGGATTTTCGTATTC
Source organism: Adela reaumurella (assembly GCA_009867175.2). Taxonomy (NCBI): domain Eukaryota; kingdom Metazoa; phylum Arthropoda; class Insecta; order Lepidoptera; family Adelidae; genus Adela; species Adela reaumurella. The sequence continues at coordinate 424 of WYDE02196230.1, read as the reverse complement.
TTTCTAAATTATAGCTCAATCGGAGTGGCACAGACTGGCTTACAACATGTCATATTACAAATAGATCACCTACTGATAAATCCCCTTTTCTGAATTTTCATTATAACCTACTTCTTGTAATTTGTGTTATTCATTATTTTAGGTTTTATTTACGCGCCTTCTTGAGATGAGTACAATCTACGTTTGTCACGGCCTCACATAGTAGCTATATGCTTGGGCTTATAGTATCACCCTGAATGCGCGTCCCAGTTGTCCATTGTCTGCGTGGTGGGATCCCACGGTCTGACGTACGACATTTTGCACAAAACTTCTCCTGATGTTAGGTCGGAGAAAAAGTTTCTTCGCATTTTACTTATATGAAAACTCGACACATTTTTTTTTCAAAGTTTAATTACTTTTAATTATAGTATATATGTGCCATTTT
>WYDE02196219.1:0-10603 GCA_009867175.2 Adela reaumurella | reverse complement strand
TGAACAGGACGCTCTGTTCGAAACGTCGGAAAATCCGATAAAGTCGCCGCGAGAAGAGCCGGAAGTTTTCAAAATGTCGTTATTTTTAAGGTCTATTTGAAAGCTACGATTTTGTCATCGCGACTTAAATTCAGGGCAAGGTGCACGAGTTTTTTTCTAATTACCGATTCTCAAACCTTATGCATACCGATATTAATGGAGGCAGGAGGCATATTGGTTTTCATTACCTATAACAAGTCGGTTTTCTTCACAGAAATTCTATAATTCCACATTCACTAGTAAAACTTTCTTGAGTTATTTTCGGCCGAATCTTTTTTGAAACGGTGCACACGTCTAAGTGGACGTGAACAATTTTTCAAGAAAGTTTCTTGCCAGTTCTTCTAGGAATTTTAAAATCGGTGCGTGACGAGCTATTAACATAATATAGAATGAAAATACAAAATTTTAGCCCGATCGGCCCAATTAGGGAACGGAGAAACAGACAAATCTAACAGACAGAAACAGACAACAAAGGTTTTTTGACCCTAGTCGAGTACTAGGCTTCGCTTCGCTCAGTCAATCACGTATAAAGGCGATGGCGGCGGCCGAAATCCGCTGAATAAAATTACATTTGTTCATCTATTATGCAGCCCTGGTATCTCCGTATTCCGGTTGTTTCAAAACTAAAGCGAAACCTCGTATCTCGCACGAGCGCGATGATGCTTCGAGAAATTACGTGTATTCCTCAAGTATGCGGCCTTGGTATCTGTCTGTATTTCGCTTCTAGGGAAAACTCGTCACATGTGGCAGGGTTTGCCTGGCTGAGCGGGAGGGCCGGGCGCGATCAAAAATAAAACTATGTTTATTCATAAATTATGCGATCCTAGTACCTCTGTGTCTGCTGCGTCCAACTAAGCGTTGCGTTGTCGGCGGCACTCGTGTGCCGCGCGAATTATTATCGCAATTATTATTATCGCAGAGCGTCGTCGTCGTCGGCCGGGCGGGGGCGCGGCGGCTCGGCGGTCGGCGGCATGGCAGTCGGCGGCACACACGTGCAAAGATATTATACCACACCGTGTGTGCCGCCCTGACACGGTAGCGGCTGGCGGAACTGCTGGAAGGTGGAATTTTTTCCCAAGTCTCAATGTAAACTAACTCTGCGGTGTGGACTCTATTCATCTGGCTCGTCTGTCCATCCATCCGTCATCAGTTTCATTTTAACTCAAAAACCTTTACCAATTTCGATTCTTTAACCGAAGTGAATGTTCCTGCCTGCGATCATTTTTAGGGTTCCGGAGGACCCTATTCATCTCGCTCGTCTGTCCGTCCGTCCATACGTTTCTTTTTAACGCAAAAGCCTTTATCGATTTCGATTCTTTTTTAAAGTGAATGTTCCTGACATTAAATACTTTTCATTAAAATAAAATGGTCTGTTAAATAAATTTTAATTTATTTTAATTTTATTTTATTATTGTTATTTTATTTTAGTTTCTCGAATATTGGCACTGGTTACAACCAAACTCCTGAGGGTTCCTTCCGAGTGAAGGAAGACGAACGAACGGTGTTCGGTCGAACTCCTGGGAAAACTATTCGACAACTCAGAATGCAATCTCCAGCCATTCGATGTCTCCAGCAGAATTATTGGAAGTTATTTCAAAGATCAAGTAAATTTCCTGATAGGGTCTCAATCATTTAGTAATTTTTATTCGCAAAGGCATTCTGCATATAATTTTTCTTTTTCATTTTTCCGACATTTTTCACAATCGAAATGTGGCTTGAAAAGTGTTTCGTGATTGTTGTATACGCACTTGTCTCAATTAACATTTTAATACATTTCATTTGATTAAAAAAATTGTATATCATGGCAAAATGGTTTTAAAAACCTTTGTAATTTAGAATCGATTGAAAGAATACAAATAATAAATTATGGCTATTCAAGTAAACCAAGTTTCCATGGTTATTATTCGTCATGTTTTTATTAATTATTTATTTAGCATCCACAGGTTGCCAATCCTGTAAATAAAGGACCGGCAGTGTATGTATCACTGACCGTGTATGCACTCCCAACCTGTTGTGCGTGGGGCGATGGTAGAATGGGGACGGAGGGATCGCGTCCTGAAGCTCCTCCGAACACTTTCTGTGGTACAGGCGATAGAACACATTCAAGGATGCAAGGTCCTTGAGTAGTTGTAACGACCTTAAGTACCGAGGTATCTCATGGTCGTTTACGAGGCATCTCTGGGTCGTTTAAGAGGCGTACAAGGACACGCTGAATCGAATCTAAGGAGCCGAGTAGGCATTTTGCGGATTCGTTCGTGAGAATTTGAATAGTACACCACAACCGAACGAAAGCATTAGTTTTTGACTCGGCGTGACGGGAATTACTGACGCACCTTCTTGACCCCTTTCCAACCCAGCTTTCTTGAATATTGGCACTGGGTACAACCCAACTCCTGGGGGTCCTCGATGGAGCGTCCTAAAGTAACGTCGCGAGGTAGTTCGATCGCGAGGATTCCATAGACATACTCGTATATGTAGACATATTTCACGTTACCGGGACCTCTTTCGTAAAGAAGGTATCAGGATTATAAAGGATAATGAAAATCTCACTGATGCGAAATAGGTAACAGACGTAACTAACCCTTTACCTTTACTTGTGAAGTCATGGCGTGCAAACTAAAATATAAGTGACATGAACCTTGTCTTCCACGAGCGCTGTCCACAGCCCGCCGGGCCGCTCGCCCCACGTGGCGACGGATGCGAGGCGCCAGTTGACGAAACCTGCCGTGGACGCATCCAGCCTGCGAGGACTCAGCACTTCTACAGACGTACCTACCAACCAACAAATGTTTTTAAAACGTTAACATGTTTTTATTACCTAGTTCGTTTTATCCCTTAACGAATTAGGTGAAACTGTTTAAATTAGCTCAGACCTGGAAGGATGAATTTGATATATAGCAAAAGATTGCATTGTCATCCAGTTTTGAGCATTGTTAAAAGTTTCAAGTAAGCTATAGCTCATGGGGAAGATGTTTAAAATCTATTATGTACCGAACAAAGTCCATCGACTCGTTCTGATTTGAAGTATCTGCAGACGGAGAAGAAAACAACCTTATAACAAGTGGGAACGTTACGATCTCTGATCGATAACATGACACGTCTTAAGATCATTACTCGGGCATTGCCTATTTTCGACATGACAGGTGGGTATAGGGTTACCAAATGGAAAACTGAAAAGTCCTGATATTTGTTCTGATTCTTATGCAAATGTACTGACATTTTTGCCGCAGGCGCTCGCAACGTAATGCAACAAACAACTAATAAGTAGGTATTTGTTTCGTCTTTTCTGTTTGAATTTTTGTACGTATTTAAATGTAATTTTCTTTTAACTAGAATACACCTAATTAATTTGCCAACGAAAGAGGTACGTAAAAAAGGCCTTGTTTGTTTTATTTAAAAAAAAAAGTATTAGTTACGATTTTCCTTTTAGGGCTACTTTGAGTCCCATCAACCCATTGTTGTTCTAACATTGCCTAATTTTTACCTCATCTGAGTACCTATTTATTTTCAATACCAAAATGATGGGTTTAGGACCAGTTGTTCCCGAGATATGACCAAATAACATTTTGACATGACAGGTGGGTGGATCTCGACGATATTTTAATTTTAATGACGAACTATATGGGTCATGAGAGGAGGTGCTTCATGGTTCAGAAACATTATTACAAATAGATTTCCTCAGGCAATAAGTCCGCCTTCTGCTAAGCAGATAAAGTCTATATTTATTTATTTATTTAAATAGTATACATGTTTCAATATTTTATTACATAATAAAAAATCCTGACAATTTCAAGTCCGGCCGGAATCCTGACAAGATCCTAAAAATCCTGAAATATCAGGATAAATCCTGACGTATGGTAACACTAGGTGGGTAGATCTCGACGAAACTTTTGCTTTGAGTGCCAACACGATGGGTCTAGGAGCATTGGTTTCTTAAATACAACCAAAACAATTTCATCATGACAGGAGCATAGAGTTTACTTATTTGCCGTACGGCAAGGCCATCACAAAAGCACCGGTTCGCCCTCTACCCGATGCCGTTTTCGTCGTTTTCTCTAGGTGCTATACTTAACTTTAGGGCGTAATTTCTGATTATGCCGAAGCCGTGCGGCATTAAAATTCATTTACGTCCTTGCAACCAATCAGACTGGCCATGTCGAGTGCTTCTTACGCTCGATAACGCTTACGATTGGTTGAAATCTCTTCACTCACCCGAGTGATATTACGCTCGGTCACGGCCCAGGACAAGAACGACAATCATAATGAAAAAGTGATATAATAATATGATCAATGTTTATTTTGTTTGTCCAATAAATTCTTGATGATAGCTGAGTCCCCGACATATGTACAATTGGTAGATGTACGCAAGCCTTGTCGTATCGTAACGGCGTAATATTAACCAGCGAAGTTTCTTTCCAGTTCTTCTAGAAAGTTGATAATTGGTGTGTGGCGAGTTATTGACATTTCAGCCTGATCCGTCGAACCTTTTATGGCGGAATAACATACAAACAAACAAACATACCGAAAACTTTTTTTGAATCTAGGCGAGTAAGTGGCTTCGCTTCGCTCAGCCAATAAACTCACTGGCGATGTGTTGGTACAGTAAATGTTTGGATTAGGAAACCCATAACGCATACGGATGCTACACCGAAACATATTTCCGGGATAGAAGCTTATAAATTTAATTTTGGGGAAATCCGCTTGAAAATGTTATAGAAAAATCTGAAATGTTGTTTGACGTTTCAGATATTTTTATTTAGAAATTTATCCCAAATATTTTTCTTAAATATATAATCTATATTTTTGTCACACCCTAATTTATTGGAATTGATCTAAGTCTAAATCAATTTACAAGACCACTTACGAGTACTTACTAAGTTTATTACCAATTCAACGCAGCAGGGAATGTGTACTCAATGATGAGGTAGGGTTGGGCCTTCGCGTCTCTCAGGTGGAGGTGGTGTATCAATGCTGCGCCTGAAGAGTCCTCCCTCACAACCTCAAATTCCGACGTCCGATGAACCTTGTCAAATTTATACTTGCGCGTTGCAAGCACACAATGTATCACCAAAAAACTAGGAAAATAAATAATTTCTTATTCTGATCCTGATTCTGATTCTAAAGAATAATTAAATTTGACAAGGTTCCTCAGACGTCAGAAATGAAACTTGTCGACAGCTTGGTCTTTGGCCGTAACTGTAGAATTAGAAAACTGAAAATGTGTTTACTGTAAGAAATTATGAGACTCTAAAGTTGTCTCATTTCATGTATGTAACTAGTGACGTAAATATTTCTACACTAGAAACAACACTTAAGACATTTTTCTTCTTCTTTCAAGAAAGAAAGAAACAAGAATATTTCATCAATTTTTGACATAAAAAATAAGTTCTTGAACAACTTCTCAGAATTTTTCACAATAATTAAATAAGAGGCAAACTTTGTTCTCTGTATGAGCGTTCGATTGAACAGAAAAGCGTCCTCTTAAAAGTCTTGTAAAAAGACCGATTTTTTTTTTGTACACACGCGTATTTTCAAATAAATTGTATATAAGTAATAAAATTCAAAATTTTTAGGTATTTATAAGCAGAAGCGTAAACACCAATTTCATATTTCGTACTTTAAAAATGACGAATCTTCCATAAAATGTTGATCCCCTATTTAACCCCCTTACGGAATTAATCAGAATCGGATTAATCAGAGATGTGTCAGACTGGCCGAGCGGGCAAGAGCACGCCTATCAAAACGGAGGTGCGGGTTCGATACCCACTGGGAGCACAAAATTTATATACACACAATATTCAAATAACTTTAGAATTTACGCTAAATTGCCCCTGACACTCCGGTGAAGGAAAAACATCGTGAGAAAACTCACTTCCAAGTCGGTCACTGTAGAACTTCCATGGTGACCAACCGAAGAAGTGTATGACTAAAATCCTCTCATAACATGTAAATGAGAGAGGCCTGTATCCAGCAGTGGGGCGAATAAAATGGCTGCAAAAAAAACGGAATTAATTTCCTAATCCCTAATAGGTACAGTTAGTTCACTTGAATTTGTAAACAGAAGCCTAAGCACAAATTATTGGCATATCCCTAATTTTAAAAATTACTCTAACAATTCGAATGACTGGAAGACATTGCCTCCGGCAATAAGTCCGCCTTCTGCTAAGCAGAAAAGTCTATATTTATTTACTTCCGTACAAATTTTCTCCCATATTTATACTCTGATTTTTCAAAAATCCTCCCTTAGTGCTCAGCTCACCTATATCAACAAAATTCGTCAGTTAAGTAAGGCATCTTTAATACTGTAACAGTTTTTTATTATTATTATCTTTATATTGAGGTGACTTAGGCTCACATCACCGTTCACGATAAGAGGTGTGATCTAACAGCGATGGGTGATCATTAGTGATTTTTTTTTATTTTGACATGTCTCGATAGATACGAATTAATTTATCTGCGATCCCATCTCAACGAAATTTTGCACACAGCTTCATCTAGTGACCCAGAGAAATAAATAATCGGGTTTCGCAAAATGCGCTGGTTGCCAAACGAATTTAAAATTTACTGGAAGAAAAGCACCTAGAGACACGGCGTAAAGGCTTCTGGTAGTGAGTGTACCCGTCCATGACATAAATTTATTTGAATGCCGTACGGCATCAGCGTGACCGGAAATTACGCCGTTAAGTTAAACTCCACAAAATTAATGTTTATTTGAAAATAAGGCAAAAAATTACATGCCGTAAACGGCATCCTGTAGGTAGAGAGGGTGAGCCCGAGCCAAGCCCGAGCCGACTAAGTAGTAGGGGTACGGGTTGGTGTAAGAGAAGGGGTAGGGGTAAGGGTAGAAGTAGAGGTAAGGGTTGGGGTATCGGAAACGGTAACCGCAAAAAAAAATGTTTTTAGAGAGCGTGAAATGGACATTCGGTCGTATGCGAGGGTTGCAAATGCTATGCCGGCCTGACAGGAGCCTATTCCCGCCTGTCTCGAAAGACCTGAGACAGTAGGTATCTGGAGAGAAAAATACATATAATATGGGCAGGGAGTGCGTTCCAGAGTTTACCGAGTTTACCGGTTCTGTAATAGAGGGGATACTTAATGCAATTCGGAAAAATCTGCGGAACTAGAAGAAAAAAAAATCAGGCATTCGGTATCCAGTAAATATTATCCGTTATCCGGTATCGGCATTCATTACTTGCATCCTTATATTAGTGATCCCAAAATATTTTATAGTTATTTATGCTTTTTAAGGCTTCGCTCGCAAGAGATTGTCCTTTTAATAAATGACTACTTTCAAAATATACTTTCACTCTTATTTATGAGAACACGTTAGGAGTGATCCCAAAATATCGTTCTTTTTGCTCTACAAGGCTTCGCTTTCAAGATATTTTCATTTTCATATTTGCAGACAGCAGTCTGAAATATTTTTTACTTACTGTTATTTATGAGAACACTTCTTAAAATCTTTTTGAATTTGATTTGGCTATATCTCGGGAATAGTTTTGGTCCTAAACACATCGTGTTGACTCGGTAAACGTCTTTTCGAGATCTACCACCTCTCATGTCAGAATTAGGCAATGCTCGAGTAATAATGGTGGCACGTGTCAAGTTATCGATCAGAGATCGTAATGTTCCCACTTGTTAGAAGAAGTCTTACTTACTTACAGACAGGTGTCTGTAAGTAAGTAAGCCTGTACGTACCCCATTTCGGGTAGTGAATTTGTATCTGCTCCAATGTGACGCAGAATGTATAGTTGAAAAGTTTTTTGGAATTTTAATGAAAAGTATGGCCAAACAAAATGTAGTTTTTCTTGCACAAGAAAACTCAAAATGAACATAATGTTTTGACGTAATGTTTGTCGCTAAACCTTCAACGTCTGCTCAGCTGTGACGCTGGAGTAGACAACTTTGTTTCAGCTTTTACAAAGAAACTGTATTTATTAATTAGCAAAAAATAACATTTTCTACCCAAAATTATAGAAAATATTTATCGAGAAAAAAGATTCAAATGTCACGGAGGTGCATCTAACGAATATTTTAGTGAAAGTTACATCGAAATCGACAACCAATCGATTCAATCGTGATTCAATCAAACTTCTTTTGACGGCGTTGGCCACGGGAACTAAATAAATCGATACTTGTCTGTGAGTACCAGGCGCGCATACCTCGCGGGGAGGTGAGCTGCATGCTTAGCGCGCCACGCCGCGAATAGCGCACATTGGTGACCAGCTCCACGTGCTCCAAATACTCGACGACGCAACCAGACGCGGGGAACATAAGTTGCATGGACATTCCCGATTCCAGACTAGAGTTCGCCAACCTGGGGAATTTGACAGCCATACTTATATATAATTAAATTTGCGTTATTTATTAAAGAAAATATGTAGGTACATACAACATGAATACAAAACAAAATTAATCAAAAAATTATGGATGCAATCGATACGATACGATTAATCGCCGTAAAACCCGAGTATTGACACGATGAACTAATTACCTAACTAATCTTTTATACAGATTAATATTGATTATTGTAAGTTTACATACTAAATATTCCAAAACTGGACAGGCTTTAAAAAGGATCGAGAATGCCCGCAGGTGCATACTACGGGGATGTATTATTTATGATACGGGGCCTGGCCCCCTACTATGGTCGCTGTCAATGTCATGTCAAGTGCTAATGACAGGGACACAGATAGTAAACTCTATGGAAAATGTATGTGCTTCTCTTTCGCACTTTGTCGATTTAATGTCAGTGATATTTATTACGCAGGTCATGCCGTTACTGAAGCCCGACGTTTCCGTTATTTGAAATGCCAGTCTGCATCTGATACATTGATAACATTTGCTGCGTGCAAGGAAAACGAAATAAAACAGAAATTACCTATAGATATGCCTCTGAAAACCCAATTATTGTGCAACATTATAGTGATCAAATTTTCATACAGTGACAGAGTGATAGATAGTTAAGGATAATATTTAAAATTGACAAAGTTCCACAGACGTCAGAAATGAAACTAGTCGACCGTACTTACATACAATACAACAAAAATAATGATTGAATGAGGATACTCACGGAAGAGCATCGATACTGCAGACTGTTTTTGGAGGCACAGTGGTCCAGTTGAGGGCCGCTGCCACCATGGCAGCTGCGTTCAGCACACCAAAGCCGAATCTCACATCGAATCGTAGGCCGGCGCTGAAATAATTTTGTTAATTTTAATTCTAAGAAAATATTTCATTCTCTTATTCAATAAAATTTATAGGTATAATAGGTAAGTATATGCGTTCGCGTATGGCGACCTTAGACAAGAATGTGAATTATGGGAAGACCTCCCGCCAGGAGTGACGACGACACCTGGTTCGTCGCGGCTCTGGGGTAACGATGTATTCGTTTTACCGAAGTACCGGCGGCTGTGAAAAAGGACTTGAGAGGTGTATACATGTGCAGCTGATGATTCGATTCGTCGGTCTGATCATCATAAGCAAATTTTTACCCACTTTAGGATATAGGCTCTTCGTTCCCAGAGCACGCTAACACACACGGTCTTGGAACTGAGGGAAGTGCTGACATGGCACCACCTACATAACTCACCAAGGTGTTTAGGCCTGACATCACTGGTACCAGAAGAACTGGTGCATTAGGTGATGTAGCCATCCGTATCAATTACCATAAAAAAATAATAAAAAAAAACACGGTTGTCCGCTCTTCTCACGTGCCAGATATGTTTAAGTTTGTCAGTCTATATCTAGCTAACTGGTGGTTCCTACCAAAGGTCCTACGCTAAGTTTGCGTTTCCAGATTTTATTTCAGTCCATGAAGTCTGTCATATAAAATAGGAAAACGTGCGTGCGTGGTAATCGTGCGTGTTTTCAGTTCACGCCTCGATAGGTTTAATTTCGCTCGGATCGGTCGAGGACCTCGCCCGTCCCTCCACAGCCCCGTACGCTTTTTGTCTGAGGGCAACCCGCATCCATCATCACGTAAAATGTAAAGGATCAGCTGGTGTGCGAGATGACAGGTTCAGCGAGAGCGAGACGTAGGTCCAAGGTCAGCGAGTTTTCGAGATTCGTTTATATTGTAGGCAAATAAATAGGCATTTATACATAATACACACCATCACGCCTCTTCTCCGGAGGGTTAAGCAGAGTCGATGTAGCGCCATGTTACACATTCCTGACATACAACCTTTCCTTCTTCACTGTCATATATCGCTTCATACATACTCGTCGGTTGCAGGTCTGCAAAATTGTCCTTTCCGTAGAAGTTTTATGTTCGCCTAGGTTCGGGTACGGCCCTGTTCGACCATATTTCCACATTCGCTTTATATATTCGTTTGGTCATTCTATCGTAGCGCGTTCTAATGACCGAGTTTTTTTTAGCAAAAAATGAGTCTTCTCTGTTGGGGCGTGCGTATGTACGTATTTTTATTTTTTTATTGAAACTGACACGGTTTGGCTACATCACCTACAACGTCCGCGTGTGAGCACATAACACCGGGTGAACTAGGTGCCATGTCAGTGCTTCCCCCTTTGATCGTGCAGGCTACACTGAACTGGTCGGAAA
>WYDE02196208.1:0-10607 GCA_009867175.2 Adela reaumurella | reverse complement strand
GTGTTGTAGTGTATAAAGGTTGACTGGAAGAGATTGCCTCTGGCAATAAGTCCGCCTTCTGCTAAGCAGAAAAGTCTTTATTTATTTATTTATTAGATTTACAAAATAACTATGCGGTGCATACTTCATTCCGTTTCAGCTGTTTTATTAGCCCCACTGCTGGGTACAGTCCTCTCTCATTTACATAATATGAAAGGATTTAGTCGTATGCTTCCACGGGACGAATTGGCTTGGAAGTGGGTTTCCTCACGACGTTTTCCTTCACCGGAGTGTCAGCAGCCATTTTAGAAAGTTTTAAATTTAATATTATGCCTCTAGTGCGGATGGAACAGGCGTCTCCCGCCTGAGAGGCGTGCTCTTGCCCGCTCCGCTAATCTGACACGTTTCATTGCTTCTGGAAGTTCTTATTTAATTGAGAGTTTAATTGGAAACTTTAAAAAAGTTTAAATTTTTGTCGGCGCTCTAGGCCATCGTTCATCTACAAGACATCGACCGTATTCGTGTTTTTCACATTGCTCTGAACTTCAGAGTAATCTCATAATAATATAGAAAGAGCAATAGTCTCTCCGGGCACACGAAGGGGGGCAGGATGGACCAAGTATACTAAATTCTTTAGGTTTATTCAGTTTTACAGGTTTATTTTAAAATAGTATGTATCTAGGCCCAGATTAATATCTCCCATGAAAAAAAAAATCTTTTTTTAAGACTTGGGCAAAAATATTGGTGTTTGTGACAATTGACAATTTGTTTGTGACTAAAACCAATGATTATTTCAGATAATTAATATAATGTACAATGATAAGACAAAACCAAAATGACAAAAAAAGACATATGTCATACATAATAAATATACTTAATAAACATAGTTACTTACAAAACAAAAGAAAACAATAAATAATAATATGTAGTTGCAAACCAAATTTATTAATACGTAGCATTCGCAAACTCTCGCATTCAACCGAATGCCCATGGGCGTCGTTAGTCACCTTCTGGGTGGCTCGCCATATGTCGAGCTTTCAATAAAAAAAGTAATAATACTACTCTGTTAAGATAGTGCCGGGATAAGGTCAATAATACACAAATTGCTATTTATTCTCCCAAATTTATTATATCGCCTTCAAAGTAGGGCCCTTCCGAAATTATACACTTACCTACGTCAACAAATAATCCAATTACCATAACATTTTTTAAATGCATATACCGCAATTATATTGACTGCAGTTCTCGCCGCAAATTATATATTATATAGTATCGACTGAAGGCACCCTTTGCTTCGAAGTGGTAATTTGAGTTTTAGAGAGATAAAAAAGTCGGCCGGAGCCATATCCGGTGTATACGGTGGTAGGTTGATGGTATTTGTTGAGTTTTTGGCCAAAAATTCGTTCACAATTTCGGCCTTGTGCGATGGCGCGTTGTCGTAGTACAAAATCCAAGAATTTTCATTTCATAAATCTGGCCTTTTTCGACGAATTTGCTGTCAAGCGCCACATAACGCTCACATAATATTCTTTATGTACCGTCTGACCTTATGGGCGAAACCGAAAAGTTTTTTTCGGTTTCTGTTCAGTTGGAAGGCCCTTTTCCGAAGGTTTGTATGTCAAACTCGTAAACCCATGTCTCATCGCCAGTTCCAATGCGTTTTATGAATGTAGAGTCGGAGTTAACTCGTTCTAGCATTTCTTCAGCGACTTTTAAGGCATTAAGTTGTTGAATAAAATTCAGATCTTTCGGGACTAGTCGAGCGGCAACGTGTTTCATGCCCAAAAGATCGTTTAAAATGGTACCAATCGATTCGGGGGACACAGAAAGTACAGTGGCCAAAATCTTTGACAGTGGCTATCTCTCTAAAACTTGAATGAGGACTTTTAGTCACTATTTCCTTAACTTTAGCGATGTTAATTTCAGTTGAAGACGTTCATGGCCGACCGGAGCGAAGAAAATTTTCCACCGCATCTCGACCGCTTTTACATTCATATTCACATGTTTTTGATAAGGCCTATTCACAGTAAGCTTTCTGTACCATTGTCAGCGACTCGGAATACGAAATTCCATTCGCGATGCAAAATTTGAGACGAACTCTTTGTTCGATGTTTTTATCCATTGCAAAAATCGCAAAACACACCTGACATGAACTAACAAAATTGAGCACTGTAAAAAAACTAAATGATAGATGGTGCTCAAACTCCGCGCCAGAATAGAAAACAGTTGTGCCAACTTAGCAACAAAAAATAATGTTTTATTTGAATTTGGAATTTGAATTTAATTATCAAATCCCGATACTTTTTCGACTGAATGTATGCCTGATGCAACAATCAGTTTTATGCTTATGTACGCAAGATTTACAGTACAGGGTCTATTTCGCTCATAGAATACTATTTTTTCGGGTACAGTTTCTCGTTTCGGCGTTCCGCCGTATATTTGCCACAAACATTTTATACTTAAATTACGTTTTCGGCCGATAGATGTAGTTAGTTATGTTACATACAAGAAGTGTTAATAACCAAGACATCTAAGTGTCTTCTGACTGCCTACTTTCGGCCGAAGGTAGAATTTCGCCTAAATTCGGCTGCGGATTTCGGCCGAAAGAAAATTTTGCTTTCGGTCGGGGACTAGCCACGTCACGGAAATTCTAAATGCCCGCGGAGCGTTCAACACCCTCGATCACACACCCTTTTTTTTGGTAACATGTTGTCGCGGCAAAAAATAAAAGATAGGTTTCAATACAAGTAGAGATTATATTAGTAGGTATGTAATTTTCAGTTCTACTTCTCTGCATATACATAAATAGCCAAAAAGAGTAACTTAAAACTAGGTATGAAAATCGGTATAATAAGGTGGATGGGGGTGTAAAATTTGTATGTAATGGGTGAAATAAAGGAAGAAAAGGCCGGTAGAGCCTCACACAAAGAGCAGAAGAGAAGAAGGGTAGGGAAATAACATATGGAACGTGTCCAATTCTGCTATGGCCGTGGCAGTACGGTGCAGCCGCCTGGAGACTTCATGTCCCCGATGGTGGTAGCCGGTATCTTCTAGCGTGGAGCTCGAGCTGCGGATGCTGCCAGCCAGGTAAGGGCCCCACGAGTAGGACGGCCGTGGGCAGCACGGCCACCCGGTAGGATGGTGACCAGTAGCACGTCCAGCAGAACTTCCCCGTAGTGATGTGATGTGCCTAACTAACTGACGCAGATACATCGGTTCAAGACCTATTTATATGAAAATGGACACCAAGACATTCATTTATCTTTCGATCTTTCTAGAAACAGAACAGGAAATTGTATTAAAATTTTGAAAGAAATGGAACGAAAATGATCAATTTCCTTATGGCTTACTGGCTAAAATCTTCAAAATTAAAAATTAGTACTAATATAGATGAAGATAAAATACAAATAAATTATAATACAATGACATGAGTTCACAAAATTTAAACTATAAATGGATGATGAGATTGTATTCGTGTTACACATGCAAAAATGTCAAATGTGACTTAATTTTTATAGGCTGATATGTCAGATATTCAATATAAAGTATAATATTTACAAAATGCACGAAATTATGTATTTTAATTTTTTTTTTTAAAAGAAAAAAATTAATTGAAAGCTACAATATAGCTTCAAATAAGTATCAAATTGTTTTTAATTCCGTAATGAGTTGATTTCATATCGTGGACTTGCGTATAGGAATCAGTTCTCGAACCTCTTGAGTAGGATAAAATGTGTTTACGGTGGCGACAGATGGAGAATTACCGCCATCACTTTTCCCTTAATGACACATAATCAACATTTATGACATACTAGAAGTCTAGTTGCATTTTGGGATTACAACCTCTATACACAGAGCAGAGGCTGCTGATTAAGACGAATGGTGGGTGCTGTTCGATGCAGCTTGCATATCAGAAATTAATAGCATTATCGAATTAATCCAACGTGAAATTAGCGGTAATGCCTTCGGAATATCAACGATTTTGCAGGCGAATGTACATGCATATCAAGTACGTATACATACAATATAGCCAAATACCCTAGTAGGTACTCACACATTATTGAACACATAATATATATACAAGGTGGGCCAAAAGAAACCACCCTATTGGAAGATGCTCTAATTTTTTCAAATCGCCGCCAATGTAAAATCTGTTTTGACATTTGCAGATGCAGAATACAAGTGAACAAGCCATGGAGCGATACACTCCCCAAGAACGCGGAATAATCGTTGTATTTTTTTGCGTAACAATTCGTCTGTGGTGTTGGCGCAGCGCGAATTCCGTCGCCGATTCCCCGGCCGTCCGAGATCGACTGCGCAAACACCAACGGCCACCAACCTTGAACAGTATGGGACCACACGAGACGTTGCCAAGAGTGGCCGGCCCCGGAGCGCCCGTTCTGCCGAGAATATTGCCGCTGTTGCCGAGCATGTCGAGCTGTCGCCGGAAACATCGACCAGACGCAGTGCCACGCAATTAGCCATCAGCCGGACGTCTCTAAGGCGAATTTTGGTCAAAAGCCTGCGCATGTTCCCGTACAAAGTCCAGTCCGTGCATCAGCTGCTGCCTGCCCTCCGCCAAACGAGCGTAACCTCGTCCAAGCCATCCTCAATCTCGAGGAAGTAGTGGACGATTTTTCGACCAAAATCATAATGAGCGATGAGGCTAATTTCCACCTCAGCGCATACTCACGTACACGTACAAGTTAAAATTCGAAAATTGACAATATGGAATACTATTAACAAGAAAATATTAGTTTCCTGATATGGCAAACTCGGAATGCTTTGGAACAAGACCCGTTGCTTTGGCACAAGAGGTCTTTTTTCCGTGACCGCGTATTAGGCGGTATAAATTGGGTCGCGCTGACATTTTAACCTGATACCTTATTCTTAACTGACATCCTTCACAATTTTCGTCTTTGCGAATCTTATACATACATATTTCTTTAAACTTTTAAAAAAATACATCAATTAAATACGAAAATATCATTAAATCAAATAATATAAAAAATTAATAATAACAGTTTAAACACATAATTCATATAACACATCGAAATTTTTCATTATAAAAAAAACAAAAATAGGGTCTAAAGAAAAACTCTTTTAAAGACATAAATAAAAAATAGTACATCCTGAAATATAAAGGAAAAAATATCATATAAAATATAAAAATAAAAGGCCTTATTTTATGTTGGTACACACACAGCACTTGTTCTTCGGATAAGAAGAAAAGAACTAGCTATTCTTTGAACATGTTAAAAAATCTGTTACGTAATATATGGACGGCCCCTAAAGAGAAAGTGATGGCGTTAATTCTCCACCCGCCGCCTCCGTAGACAGACTAATTCTACTCAATGAAAACCATATTAAAATGATGGATGGATTAAATCCTTTATTAAATCGTAGCCTTTGTTTGCAAGAGCAACAAAGCGTGGCCGGCCGTCGACCGGCTTTTGACAAATCCGAGTCGACGTCACGTCACAATGACGTGCGCGAAACTTATGAAAAGCTCTGTCGCACTCCCCCGCCCCCACTCCTCGCCCAACCGCTCAACCGCCCAAACGCCCAACGCAGTCCGCCCGCGAGCATCTATAAAGCGAAGCATTATGTAATAAACATTTCAAAGGATAACTTCAGTTCGTATAAGTTTATTTTTGGACAAAGGACCGATCAATGTCTAGATGTAATTGGAGAGATTATCTCTAATCTAATTTTATTTTGATTTCAAAATCTGTTAGATCTCGTTAAAATATATAGTCTGTGATAGGCGGGCACTATTCAAAACACACAACAGAGTATTTCACTTCGTCTCAAGTCTGAATTAATTCTGAAGTGAACATCTCTCCACTTACTTGATTTTTTAGTCTAATATATTAAAATTACATCAAACTGTAGCATCTATTTTGTTCATTTTTGTACTAAATATATTTCTGAGAGTAGACACTTCATTACCATTTCGTTGTTCGGCCGTTGCTCTTTTGTTGAGTTGCCTTTCAGTATGACTCGCAGGACCTTTAGATGCGCAGGCACCTGAAATAAGGATGTTTTCAGAACACAGTAAACATTTTAAAAATAACCTTCCCAGATGTGACCTCGGCTCTCTTCCGGTGTTACTTTTCCGTCGCTACTAAATCCCGATGAATAAGACTTAAAGATCAGAAAGAACTGCGTAAAAGTGTAAGATGATGAAATTTCACAATATCGAAAAATATTCAAATATTTTTTTTTTCTTTTATTTCTGGAACATATGGCGCATGCCAAGCGAGGCAACGCGGAGTCCACCAATACTATATGACAGTCGACTAGGTGCACCTTCATTGTGTTTGAAGTAACCCCATACCGTACATTGGTTTGAAAGAAATAGGATGGAATGCAATCCGAAAGGCATGGCAACACTATAAATAGCATGTAGATATATTATTTCTCGTTAGTCGGGGATATCGACCGTGTGTGCGTGCACTCACAACCTGTTGCCCGTGGAGTGATTATAGAAGGAGGATGGAGAATGGTGAATTATGTAGGTAGGTGCCATATCAGCCCTTCCATCAATTCCAGCCGGCTGCACTGAACTGGACGGAACTGAACTGTACACTTACATACATACCAATCACATATTATTTCCTGTAATATATATGTAATATTATTACTGGTGTTTAGAAAAGTGTGTAACATTCATTTTAAATTATATTTAAACGCTTAGCAACCCGAGCGGCGGGTTCGCTCACCGCGCTAGTCTCTGACTGGCGCGCAGTGATCGTAGGTTCGATCCTCTGTACCCGCGTATTTTTCAAGGCCTGTACACGTTCATACCCGTAACTCCAGTGAAAGAAAACACCGTGAGGAAACACTTCCCACTCCTAACTTGTTGGTTCTACGCGCCTAACTTGTTAGTTAACTCCGCCGGGTGGGTACCACCGCACTGAATGTAGGATGGTTGAAACGTCTATTTAAATAGTATGTGTTTTCCGTCTAGTTCAGTGTATCCGGACTGAAAAAGAGAAATATGCTGTCATGGCGCGATAATCCGTAAGTATTGAGGTGACTTCGGCTCTCACATGGTTCAAGATATGTGACATAAGAGATGAGAGCCAACCATTATTACCATAATGGTTAATGGTAACATAAAAAAGTACTAGTAAATATTAATGTTAATATGTAAATGGTATCTAACGATCACACCCCTATATATATATATGTATAAGATACGTAAGTAAGTAAGCCAGAGTGTGGCCGACGTAGTTACTGCTGGAAATGAAAGGCATCTTTTTGTATGAAAGGCTCGGCTGAAAGGAAAACCATTACCCAAAACGATAGATAATGGGCAGGTCTGAATACGTGAGGCTGTCGCGACGCATCATTAGGTGTGGAAATTGGACAACTGTTTTTGGATAAGAAATAGGTAACTTGAAGATAAACAAATGATATTATTCTACTTATTTTTCTGGAAGGTTTTTTTTTCAAAATATATGTACTCTGAATTTAATAATACGAACTACACACGAACGAATAACAATTAACAAAAATAATGAAACAATTCAGAAATATTAATTAACTTAAAATAAAACTATACTCTAAATCTAAAATGTACAACCTAAAAAAATAATTTCCGAAAAATCTGCCTTCGCCGAGCGTACCCAGCACGCTCGCCGCGTTACCCCTCTGAATTTCAATACTAATCCGCCGTATAAGGAAGGCTTTGGAACTATGGTCGCCAGTCCTCTCCGCGAGAAGTTTTCCCAGCTTCTGCGTGAAAGTCTTGGTTTCAGATGATCACGGTCCCAAAGTCTCCACGGTGAAGAAACAAGTCCAATGTCTTAGGATGAAGGAAATCTTAAAAGCTTTTGGTCTAGGTATCAGTGAAAAAAACACGTGATTTTGTTATGAAAATGATTACGCTGGTCGTGTTCCTTATTTTTTCGGCATCAAGAACATGTCGGTCTGGCCGATGCTTTAAGAAATGGTAACATTTCAAAAAGTTTAAAAATTCCTATCTCAATAACTTTTAGTTGGATCTTAAAAGTGTCCAAAAGTTCAATGTAAAGCTTGATATGTACATAGATAATAGTAAATTTAATGTAAATGGGCAATGTTTGAGCTTCAGCCTGCCAGTCGCCAGACGACTTTGAAAAATGAATTGTTCAAGTTTAAAAATGACTTAAGCGGAAACTTTTCGCCACTTTTTCACCATTTTGTTCACCATTTTTCAAAGTCGTCTGAGACCACGTGATCCCAATGCACAGATACAAAACGGGCCACCACAACTACATCAAACATTCAGGTTGAGACTATAAGACCCGTCGTATTATTACCTAGTTTAATATGAGTTGAGTCGAAAAACGAAGCAGACAAAGTAAATCAGTTCTCGTACAACATTCTCCAAGGGTTCTCGAACTTGAAATTCGTCCTGCATGTAGACCTACCTTACATTGTGTACACGCAAATTGCTATATAGCCCGTATCAATGTGTAAACTTTGTAACTCCGTATGTAACTGTGTATAGGTACACGCTTGCTTGTTAACGAATGGTATAGTAAGTAGGTACTAGAAACTCCCGCGGCGCTAAACAAATAATACTGGATTAAAATTGTACATGATATTTACAGAGTAAATGCATATTTGCTCACTTCTCAGCCCCTCGAAGGAGTACCGCGGTTATATATAGCTTATCATCATTTAGTGAAAACCTCAAGTGAATTGATTGGTAAGTTATCGAGTTATAGCTAACATAATAGGCACGATTATAATCGCGACGGTGAAGCGCATGGTCGCATATACGGGTACGAGCAAATAGAAGTCGCACGGGGCCAAATCTGGAGAATATGGTGGATGGGGCAGCGGAGGTGTGAATCGGTGCGTTGCCATGGTGGAAAAGCACTTTTTTCTTCGCCAAGTGGCGCCGTTTTTTCTGCAATTCGGCGTCGAATCGGCCTAATAATTCGACATAGTAAAGCCTGTGATCTTTTTGCCTTTCTCCAGATAGTCGATGTGGATCACACCTTGTGAATCCCAGATAACAGAGGCCATCACCTTTCCGGCCGATAGGACAGTCTTCGCCTTCTTCGGAGCACGTTCGCCGCGTGAAGTCTACTGTTTCGACTGTTCCCTGGTCTTTGGTGTGTACCAGTGGATCCATTTTTCGACGGTCACGAAACGACGCAGAAACTCCTTCGAATTGCGCTTAAACAACTCAAACACTGCTCTGAAGTGGTCTCATGGTTGCGCTTGTTGTCCGGAGTGAGTGAAACGCGGCACCCATCCCGCCGGCAGCTTTCTCATCCGCAATATTTCATGCAGTATATGACCCACGCGGTCGTTTGAGATGCCTACAGTCTCAGCTATCTCGCTCACCTTCAATCGGCGGCCTGCTAATACGAGATCGTGGAATTTTGTCACTTTATCCTCCGTGGTAGCCGTTTTCGGGGCAACTGAGCGTGGCTCATCAAAAACAGGCGTGCGTCCACGTTGAAACTCATTAAACCAATTTTTGACGGTCGCCATCGAAGGAGAAGAGTCACCTTACACAGCATCCAAGCGCTCTTTGATTTCGCTGCGATTTCCCTTCCATAAACAAGAATCGAATCACCAACCGATGTTGCTCTTTTTACATTTTTCTAAAATCCACGGATACGCCAGCTTCCACACGTGGTCAGCACTACTAGACTGATTCGGCTGAAATTTTGACAGTAGCCGTCTACGAGAACGTACTACACGTCTCTTGCAATAGTGGCGCCATCGGGCGGTGAGGCGAAGTACTTATCGGACCGCCCGGGTATAATCGGCTACAATTTTCTGCTTAAACTATTCGGATTATTTTTGTCTAGTGCGTTGCGTTATAAGTTATCACGCGTCTTCCACGGAGGGGTAAGCAGAGACAACGGAGCGCCAAGTGAAACGTTAGTAACATACATTATTTGCTTCCTCCACTGTCATATATCATAATACGGGTGCTTCGAACTTGTCCTTTCCGTAGAAGTTGAACTATTTGGTCATGATATGTTCGGCTAGGGCGGCCTCGTTCGACCCCTCCTCCCACATTCGCTTCATATATTTGTTTGGTCATTCTATCAAGCGTTATAAGTAAGGTCCACTATTACTTTAAATGTGTACGACGTTATCCCTCCATCGCCATTGTACCAACGCCGCACGCTCATCAGCGTGCGCATGCATCCACACATCTTCTTTCGCAGCGATTTTATTCGCCCCACTGCTGGGTTCAGACCTCTCTCAATTACATGATATGAGAGGATTTATTCATACCTGCAGTTCCACGGTGACCACCCGGCTTGGAAGTGGGTTTCCTCACGATGTTTTCCTTCACCGGAGTGGCAGCATCCATTTTAGCACAAATTCTAAAGTAATAAATGTTGTGCTCCCAGTGGGGTTCGAACCCGCACCTCCCGCTTGAAGGTTCTGGCCCGCTCGGCTAATCTGACACTCTAATGCATCCACACATTATTTATTTCTATTACATACGATGCGATAAGTAAACAGAGAACGAGTCTCCTCCAGGGGCGCCGACTTGATAAAAATATTGGGGGGGCTGTATATTCCAAAAAAAAATCTTATATTTTCAAGTACCAACCATGCCGTAAATCAAATAAAGATTTTAAATTTTTTACGTTTTCTTA
>WYDE02196197.1:0-10607 GCA_009867175.2 Adela reaumurella | reverse complement strand
CTTCCGACGTACAAGGTGTTAAGCCAAATTGATTTAGATTTTGGATCAATTTCACAAAATGAGCGTGTGAGAAACTAAAGCTTTTTGTATGGAGTGCGAGTGAGGAAGCGACCTCTTAAGTTATGAGCAGATATTATAAAATGTAATGTTGTTGCAGGGCCTGGAGCTGATTGAGACATTGGAGCCGGCCGCATTCACGTAATATCTCAACCAGTACTGAAACACCATCTGCGGACGACATCCCATAGGGGTGCCATCGTCCGCTCTCGTGCTGGATTAGCCTGCCCATCGTCCACTCTCGTGCTGGAGTAGCCTGCCCATCGTCCTCTCTCGTGCTGGAGTATCCTGCCCATCGTCCACTCGCGCTGGAGTACCCTGCCCGTCGTCCACTCTCGTGCTGGAGTCGCCTGCCCATCGTCCACTCGTGCTGGAGTAGCCTGCCCAGGGTCCACTCGTGCTGGAGTAGCCTGCTCGTCGTCCTCTCTCGTGCTGGAGTAGCCTGCCTGTTATCCACTACCAGCTCCAAGCATGCATGTCGCTTCCCTGTTGCTTGACAATGCTTTTCATCTGATTCTACGCCTAACACAAATGAGGGTGCGTGCATCATTGCCCTCGCATAATTAAGGAAAAATGTTAAATTTAACTACATAAAAAATTGTGAGATTGTCTAATCAAATCTTGTTCATTGTCACTATCGGTTGGATATTTTGTGCTATCTAATAAAGTGTGTTTTCATCAGGAAAACCAAGAAACCGAACGAAAACACACAGTGTTGATTCTATCGGTTTGACAGAGCAATCGTAGATGAACGCACCCCGGAAGTATGCAAATTATTAATGGCATTGAGAAGAATTAAAAGTATTGTAATATTTAAAAGGTTATACGAGGGGAGGCTGAATATTAGGTCGTTAACTATGGAGATTTGTGTGAACATTTCCGATTTGTTCTCTGCTAATGCCTATGGCTTCAGCTATCTGCCACAAATTGATTCGCCGATCTTCTAATATGATTTTTTTTACTTATGAAATGTTTTCCTCGGTAAAGGCAGTGTTTGGACGCTCTGACCATATGATCCATCTTCCAGCGACTCCCTGCCATCCTTGAATTCTCAGCTCCAACGTTCTATGTTAGCAAATGAATGCCTAGACTCCCTCCCCATAAACCGTAGACATGTCTTCAAATATTTCCGTTGGCGTTATTTTCTTTGTGAGGTGTTTTATGACAGCTCTGGGGGTCTACCGTGCTCTTATCACCTGATCAAGTGAAGAGACATCGCCATGATTTCAACCAGTCAGACTGGCGGTGTCGAGTGATCTCGAGTGCGTTAACGCGTACGATTGGCTGAAATCTCTTCACTCACTCGAGTGATATTACGCTGGTAGTAGGCCTGTACTCCAATTTCGTACAATGCGTGAATGACTCGGACATGGTGATGTTTACGATTCAATTACCAAAAGCACAATGATGCTAATGACATGCAATTTGGTATAAAAACTGCTTAGAGCCTTCGCAGTCAGTGACAGACAGACATTGGTGACTCCATTGGTGGTGGTATTTTGAGCATAGGTGACACCTATGCTCAAAATATTTCAGCCTTCCCTCGTACATTAAAATAGTTTGTGGGTTTTCCGTCGCTCTCGTTCGACTTTGCTTAGTAAGAGAAGTATCTGTTTATTTAAGAACACAATTTAGTGAATTATGTTTTAGAAATTAATTTTATTTACTCTATTGGCACTGGGGCTTTTTTTTTCAGTGTTTCGAATGCAACTTCACGTATTACGAATATGTGTGAAAATATTTTTCTTTCAATCATTTATTACCGGCATTTAGTCATACATTTACGCTGCGACGTTTATAGTTGGTATAGTTTCCATCGCTGTAGCACATTGAATTCCAATAAAGTATGCATATACCACGATCTTAAACCGCCGCGTATCAGTTTGTATTATAACTTGGTTGAAAGAATTCCCATTTTTTATCGCTGTGAAATGAAGCTACATAGCATTGTATTCTGTACTAAAGGCGTAGTAGTAAACTGACGTTTGCTGGGTGTCTGATTATGCAAGCAATGCAATCCATGTATGTAATGTATGTACTTGACGGATGGATTCCTATAATTAACCGCTAAGTGACAAAAGCTCCTGTCAATTTACTTTGTCTGATTAAAAATACGACTTTAGCTGCCGGTTCTTAATAAAAATACGAGAATGCCTCAGTGCCGTGGTAGGTTGTGTCAGTTGTAGAGTCAAAACCTATTGTTAGATATTTTTATTGCTACCTTCATGTGGAGATTTCAATATATTGTATGGGTGATTGTGGGCCCCTAGATTCCACTTGTTGTAGGACATATGTACTTGGAAGCGCACAAGACGCGTTCTCATTAACCTGACTGCACGGCTGACAGTCGATAACGGCACGATCGTACGTACGTTCGTGCGAATTTTTACATTCAGTACGTGCACGCTTGTAGTAGGTAGCTGTCACTCGTGCACTGCAGGAAATAAAAGTGTACAGACCCGGAGGTCACGACAAATCTGGTAACGATATTGTAAGTGGCTGAATTTAGGTTTATAGGAGATAAAGAACAATTACCTGATGTTAATTTTTGATTTATTTATTTTTCAGTTTAACTCAACCTTAGCCTAGTTTACAGTTGTTCTTACGAACTATGAAAAGATAAAATAATGTATAAGTATGTAGATAGAAACATAGATCTATTTTTTTTTCTTTTGTAGTCCTGTCTCCCATGCTAGGATATCCTGTGTTGTGGGAGGCAGGGTCTTTCCACTTTAGAAATTTAAAAAAAATTATGTTTTAAAATAATTTTTTTTTTATTTTTTTTTTTTAATTTGTTTTTTTATTTGCAATTGTGTAGGTCTGCCGGCGTTAAGTGCTTGCGTTAGTTATTTATGATAATATCATAAAAGAACATTTTAAAATGGTCATATGTCAGAAATGTTTGGATGCTGCTGAAAAGAGGTAATGGATGAAATGTACACATCGAATAGAATAGAATACAATATTTAAAAAAATAAAAATATCTCAATGCATCATTCTGTAATACAACTTTGAAAAATGGTGTGCTACATTCTAAAAGGGCTTAAGCGATGTGCATTTCAAAGTTGCTTTACAGAATGATGCGGTGAGATATAATTTTAAATAATGTATTCGTACTATTCGATGTGTACATTTCATGTTTTGACTCTTTTCAGCTGCATCAAAACTTTTCTGACCTATGACCATTTGAAAGTTTTAAGGCGCCATAAATAAGTAACGCAACCACTTAGCGCCTGCAGACCTTCATAATTGACATATATCCGCCACACGTGCCGGACTCGCTCGGAACATCCATATGTTGTTGACCACCAATCTTCTGAGAACGCATCGTTTGTATGTCGTACAGCGAAAATATGGTATGGTCTTCCGGTGAGTGTGTTCCCTACCACCTACAACCTGGGGATCCTCAAAGCCGTGTTAATAAATTGGACAACGACCTTTTCGTCCGCCTTATAGCTGGCATGGCGCCTCGCTGAGCGGGTTTCGTGAGGAGTGGTGTTATTGGCTGTGTCCGATCTTCTTTTGCAGTTTTGGGCACAGCCACCCATGATAGTTGTCTATAAAAAAAAACTTTTTATAATACATACATACATATCACTCACGCTAAATCCCGAGGATCGGGTAAGCAGAGCAATCGGTGTTGTGCTGCGAGAACGTCTGTGAATTACAGCACTACACCGACCACCACATTTCGCAAGATGTTCGGACAAGACATCGAGCAGCATGTAAGGCACGAACACCCACCTAATGCATGACTTGGTAGAAGTACCGTGCCAAGGTGCCAAGGAAGAGATGCAGTGGGGTCATTCTTTTAAGTACCGGCCCCACACGGCACAACTTTTTATAAATAAAATAAATATTTTCCCACAACATTAAGCAAGCGATTCTGAATTTTATTGCTTCGCGAATAATTTCATGAAAAGTATTAATAATGTCGATTTAGGGATCGCCTTAATATACAGTACCTGGGTGACGATCGCGGAACTCGTCGGTGTGTTCTCGCTGAGAGACTTGAGCGCGCGCGCCGCGCTCAATCGTACTCGCCGTCAAGCTTATGCGTGCGTGTAGGACGCTGTGTGGGCGGGACTAAACAGTCCAGTTCAGTGTAGCCGGCTCGATTTGAGAGAAGCGCTGACATGCACGTACCTAATTCACCAAGGAGTATTACATTATTAGCTTACATTACTAGTACCAATAAAAATTCACAGATTTCGTGCCTCACACGAACATCGAGCACATTGGAAATGAATCTACGAAATTCGAAAAAATATGTCGTTGAGCGACGAGAAAGTCGGGATATGGAAAAGGTTACAAAATAAAACTTCAACGTTGAATGATAATTATTTTATTATTAGAATATCCTCGACATTTTCACACGCGTATCGAAGTTTGAATAATTGTCACCGTGGCGCTAAGTATACATATTTGATTTTTCGATTAATAAGGAGGATATAATAATGTTCAAAGTACAAGAAAATTATTACACGACAAATCCGTCACAAACAGGATACCCTCATAACACCGATAATTCACAACAACCACCGATAACGAACTCTGCGAAACATGAAGTCATAAATGTCATGTGAAAAATGTCGTTCTAACTTCTTCACTTTTTTCGAAAAGTTTCAGCTACAAGGCAAATTTTAGGCTCAAATTGTAGCTGACTAAATTGTCCAGAGGGGTTTTTTCAAAAGTTTGATATCATTCTTCGTTTCCAAATTATCGAGGGTCAAAATAAAAAAATCGAAAAAAAATTGATTTCTTTTTCACTATTTCGGCCTAGCACCGGCCTATAACTTTTTTCGTTTTTTACTTTCTCGGATAATTATTTTTGCACCTTATAGCTCTAATGAATACGCGTCTTTTGAGTCTTTTTAGAATGTCATATCTTTAAAACTCTCCGAGATATAAGAGGATCTCACTTTTTCGTGAAATCGGAGCCTATACGAATAACGAAAAGACATTTCAACCGGTCAGTTTCCATAAAATAAAAAAAATTATAAGTAACACACTTGTCAGGCCCCCCACTTTCCCCACACGCACGCATACGCTTGACGGCGAGTGCGAGTGAGCACGGACCTCTCGTCTCTCATCTCTCAGCGAGAACACACCGACGAGTTTCGCGATCGCCACCCTGCCTACGTCGACTTCGACATCGATCGATCGAGCTTTACACGTCGACGGGGAATGCTCTTTTTTACGGCCCCCCGAAGGCGCCATTCGGTGGAACGACCGTAACGATTCAATCGGAGCTTCCGAGAGCTTTTTTTTCAGTTGTGAAATTGCCTGCGGGGCGACGACTTTTGGATGACGACTCTTTGAAGGACGATTATGTGAAATTGTGGGTAAATTGAAGATCTTCTGATATGACTTGTAAAGGCGTTTGTAGCCGACCTGAACGAAAACATAACCTCAAATAAATGTTCAAACATAAGTACAAAACAGTTTTTATTTAAAAAATATTCATATTTATAATTTATTTTAAAATAGTGCAGCAAAAATTGCATTTAATTTTGACTTGATATTTTATACTCATTACACCAGTAAACTTACAAGTGTCCGGAAATTTGTCAAACAGCTATAGCATTTACATGTTTCCTAAGATATTTCAGGACACACAAGTTTACTGACCCGCCTCAGTAAACTTGTAAGAATGGGCAAATAATCTAGTACAAAAATTTTACAGTTTGAGCCAATTAGATTAAGAAAACAAATATTAAAAATTAATTCAGTAGAATGTAGACGGCTTGCTTGTTTGTTTCTCCTGCGTACTTTCTTATTCTACTAAGTATATGTTTCCATATGCTCTAGGTACCAAACAACCTCTCCGCCCGAATTTCTAAAAAGACTCTGATTTGAGTTGGCATCGTACATAAAGGTAATTTTACATAGTAATGAAAAAAATACAGCAGTATAAACGAAAGTCTTGCCTTAAATTTTGCATATTATTTAGTTTACTGTGAACCAATGAATCTGCAGAAAAAAAATGTTTCTAATTCTCAACAACGCGAAGATCCGCGTTGAACACCCTTAATTCTATCAGGAAGCATATAGATTTAAAGGATGTTTGACAAATATCCGGACACTTGCAAGTTTCCTAGGATACTTATAAGTTTACGGATATTATAACATTCCTGCGACATATGTCCTCCGAGAGATTGCCTCCGGCAATAAGTCCGGCTTCTACTAAGCTGAAAAGTGTATATTTATTTTATTTGTTTATTTTAGGTACTCCCAAACTACAAAACATTTATTTCGAAGGTAAGGCGTTTGTAAACGTATAGATAATTAATTATTTATATACCTACAATGTTAGAAAGTGAGTTTGTCACTCAGTGGAACTTAAAGCCTTAGTTAAGTGTGTGAGACGAAAAGCTGGAACAGGTAAAATGAGTTTGTGTACATGGGAAGTGTGTTCACGGGGGACGGAATGTACGATAAAGATGTTGAAAGGCGAGTGATCAAAGGCAATAGCGTGAATGGGACTTTGAATAATATCCTGAAAAGTAAGCTGATTGGTTCCAAATAGCGGCCTGGTCCCTACTATGTTTGGCAGAAGCGACATGAAAGTAGAATAAATGCAGTTGAAATGCGGTCAGTTTAGAAAAATATTTGGTGTACTTTGAAAGATACAGTGAAGAATAAAAGTGTAAAAGAAGATATGGAGAAAGGTATGCCTTCGACAGTTTAGACACATGAAGAGAATGATGGTAAGAGAATAACCAAGGATGGTCAAACGAGGCCGCCACAGGCTAACATACCATGAACAAATAGGTAACCATTTAAAGAAGGGGCAAGTTCACAGTACCCGTAACCGGCGTACAAGCGTGAAGCGATGTATGACTGTGGAAGAAGCAAAGAATCCGCCTCCCGCACTACACCCCCACACGCAGAACCCAGCCCCTGACAAGCACCAAGGAAGAAACCCTATAGAAAGCCTGATGGTTTTGAGGACTCCGGCATTTCAGTATTTTTTTCCTTTTTCATAATACCTATTTTAACTCTATATTAAGTCCACATAAAATATATACGGAGTGCCACGCTAATAAGAAAAAAATAATATAATATCAAAGACAATAATCATATCTTATTAATATTAAATTGATTTACTAGGAATAAAATATTTTTTATTACACTGAAAATAGAAACTAAGATAACACAGTACGTACACACACCTAGTTTCATATCTGTGCATCGTTTTCTCGCCAATTTTCCAGCGCAGCGTTAGAGGGAGAGAGGCCGCACGCACACTCTGCTCCGCCGCCAACCGTGCTATGTATGAGACGAACAATACAAAAACACGCTTATCTCTTTCACCTCGCTCTCTCAGTCACGTGATCGGGTCCAAAGTCTATGTTGCACAGAAATGAGGCTTGTCGACTGTACATTTTCTGTTCTTTTGCTAAGCAGAAAAATCTATATTTATTTAGATAATTATTTAAATTAGGAAATCAACAAACAAACGTCCATTCTAAAGCAATTTGCTTATTGACAAGCAATTATTATTTTACATTCGTACCATCATCGAGTATACATACACACTTGGCGGTGCATATACATAAAATACATGACATACTGAAAATAATTTCACACAATTAAACGCCTTAACGCAATTAAACTCGCGCATTTACAAAATTCAAAATCTTTCCCAGCGCTAATCTCCACCACCAGAATATACAAGAACCTCGAAACGCGAAACAAGACAAATGCATTAAAACTCTGAATGAACATTCGAGCTCACTGAATATTCTAATTTACGCAGTGGTTCACATTTCCGGTTTGAATAGACTATACCACTCGAATCTATTTATGTTCATGAGGAAGCTGATTACGTTTTTACAAAAATAATATTTTTGAATAGTCAAAAAATACCAAGAACTTACAGAGATATTGACAATCAAAGCTTTAATAATGTACTGAAAACGCACTCCGGTCTGCGTCGGACGCGCCCGCGACCGATAAAACACGACATGACGTCACACAGAGTACAAAAAAGGGCGGAGCCGCGCTCGTTTCTTTGCGGCGTGGTCGCCTGGAAGCCCCTGGAAGCTAACGTTTATTCCAGCGCTATAAACTGCTTCGGTTTAAATTGCTTGTACCAAAATGAGTTCTTCAAAAAAAAAAAAATTGTCTATTGCTAAAGTGAAGGGAGACATCATGAGACTGAAAACTAAACACGTTAGGTCTTTAATAGTGTTAATATAAATGCATGGTGTTTTCTGTAACTGTATCAATTCGTGATGGTATACGCATAATGGAATTTCATCATGAACCATCCAATAGAGTGTTTCACTCAAATTTATTTATGTTCGTGAGTAAAAGCACATTATGTTGGGTAAGTCTGACCCAACACTTAGTTTAAGCCGAGATTTAAGCTTAGTCTAACTTAAAAGTTTAAAAAAGGCCTAGTGATCTAATAAAAAAAACGATTAAAAAAAATTACAGCTTTTCATGTGAACCATTTAATTTCGCCGGAATTTTTTATTCCGTTAAAACCTTTTTTTATTCCCCTTGACTTTTCGCATCTTTTTTTCTTACTTTTGCAGCCATTTTATTCGACCTACTGCTGGGTACAGGTCTCATTTACATGATATGAGAGGGTTTCAGTCATACACTTCCACGGTGTCCAACCGGCTTGGAAGTGGGTTTCCTCACGATGTTTTCCTTCACCGGAGTGTCAGCGGCCATTTAGCACAAATTAAAGTTATAAATATTGTGCTCCCAGTGGGTAACGAACCCGCACCTCCCACTTGAGAGGCGAGCACTAGCCCGCTCGGTCAATCTGACACTGATGCCTGCCGGATGCCCTGATGAAAACCATATTATGCTGATTAAAACAGACATATCGGCTGTTACTCATTATAAACTAATTCCCTGGGCACCGTATTGGCCAAACAATTCGAGAGGTTACTACAGAAGGAAGGTATTGAACTCAGCACTCAATGGCTTCACCGAACATATCCGGGACCATTGCCAGCAGAGAGAGGGTCCATCGAGTTTGGGACAAACGAGGGGCCCCCTATTTCATTCTCCGGCGCGCTCTACGTTTCGCCTCACTTCAAACCCTCGTCAGCTAGTATTTGATTACTCGGACGCGGAATAACATTAGTGCCATTCCTCCCTGTATACCTCGCTCTCCCTACCTATCCATATACTGTAGGATGCCTCCAGTGACGCTTTCGAAGCTCTCTCCATGTATGTATGAGCTCAGCGTCGATCTTGGCAGGCCTAGAGTCTTAAAGAGATTGTAGAGCGACTTCGCCCGCAGCCCTCTAGCTCCGACTTCCACGGCGAAAGGATCAGTTTTGAATCCTTTACTCACTATCCAGTCTACTAGGTTCATGTTGTAGTCCTTCGGAATGTTACTTTCTAATGGGACCGTTAGTTGAACAAGTTCCACATGCTTTGTGGCCTTGCCGCGTATGCCGTGGTACAGATTTCTGAAGGCATATGATAATGCTTCTCACATGTGTCCATCAGCAATTGCCAGTCCTTTGCTGCCCCCAAAATTTAGGGACAAAGTTGACATTCTGGAATCCACTACTGGTTTGTCCTTTCCTGGCCCGTGCAATGGATAGACTTGTGGCCTCTGTGATGACTTGGAGGATCTTATCGTGACGGTAGGAATATTGACCTCTCTCAAGTAGCACCTTGCATCCACACATCAAATGCTTAGCAGTGCCTACGAACTGCTTACACGAAGGGCATAATCTATTAGTAGATTTACCCCCATCGAACTAGGTTATTCGGGTCAGGTAGAGTAAGCTGGAATGCATTTAGGTAGAACTTTAGCAGCTCAGGGGACCAGTTGTATATTATGGATTTCCACTTCAACGCAGGCGGGATGCAGAAGTCACCCACTGTCAGCCACTCATTTTGCATTTCTACATTTAGGGCGTGTAGCCTGAAACCTTGCTCAATATCCTCCTGAGCAAAACTTTTCAGAATTTCTTTATCATACTTTGCTGTTTCTATACCCAGACCTGATCTATTAGTGCGGGCACCATTCCTTGATTCCAGTTCATCTGATAGCGATGTGTTCGGTAAGGCTTCAATAGCACTATCATTGGAGTGTTTTAGTATACATCGTTTGGCTATTCTCGCGATTATAGTATCTGAAATAAAAGTAGACGATGCCCAGATCAGTTTCAAAAGGTAGTTTATTTCAACGAGCATTGTACTTAGATATCCACGTACATCCATATCCATATCCATGGGATAACATTCCAAAAGAACACAATTTCAAAGTTAACAAGTACTGCAACTTGGTAGACCGTATAGTGACAAATGGTTTCGAGACTGATCACTTCGCTGTAGAAGTCGGAGCAAGGGAAAGACTAGCGAAGTCACGCTATAGTCTTTTCAATAATCTAGGCTTGCCGAGATCGACGATAAGTTCATACATGGAGAGAACTTCAAGAGCGTCACTGGAGGCATCCTACAGTATATGGATAGGTAAAGAGAGGGCTGTCAAGGGTGGGACCAGCAATAACAAATCTCCACGTACTAGTTATCGCAGACTAGCTGACGAGGACCTGCAGCGGGTCGAA
>WYDE02196186.1:0-10608 GCA_009867175.2 Adela reaumurella | reverse complement strand
GTTGGTCACCGTGGAAGTGTATGACTAAAATCCTCTCATATCATGTAAATGAGAGAGGCATGTACCCAGCAGTGGGGTACAGGCTGCACCCTGTACGCCACTGCTGGCTGGAATAAAATGGCTGCAAAAGAAAACGAAGAAGAACGTTAAATCAAATAAAAAAAAAGTTTATTCAACATTTTACATAATAAGTTAAGTACTAGCTATCGCTCAAACTGTCCTAGCGGCTGATTCATGGGCAACAGAGAAAGTATACATTGGTTCCTATATTATAAACCCTATGTACCAGCAAAAATACAGTACAGTAACAATAGAACACAAAAAAAAAGAAATAAGAACTAGCACTACGTATAATCGGCAGTACATATAAAATGACGTCACGTGCAGATCGTATAACGTGGGTGTTACTAATGCAAGCAATCAAATCCTTGCATTAGTTTGATGATACATTTTAGTAAAATTTATTTCAGTCATACTCGATAAACTAATCGCAGGACTGGTCTAAGTTGCCGACCGCGATCCTCTCTTTCCCACTCGCTTAATTAGTTCATGATCCCGAGTGAGCAATTGAGTGAGAATGAAACCTCGTTTTAGACCCTATTCCGCGGCGCACCAGTACTCCATCGGAAGGCGAGGAGAAAGGCACCTCCAAGAAGAAGCCCTCTGCATCGGGAGCAGGTCACTTCAGAGCGAGCTTGGTGGGGCAGTTTGTCAATGAACCCTTCTATATGAAGCTGTACGACAACCTGAGGGCCGCATATTCTAATCATAAGGTATGTTTGGTTATTGCATTATTATAATGAGCTTTAATATAGACTTTTCGGCTTAGCAGAAGGCGGACTTATTGCCTGAGGCAATCTCTTCCAGTCAAACTTTATACACTACGACACATTCGTATTGTTAGTATATAGGTTTCCTCACGGTGTTTTCCTTCACCGGGGTGCATTGTAATTTTGCACACAAATTTTAACCGAGATTTTAAAATCCGAAAAAATTGTGCGCATACCAGGTATCGAACCCTCGACCTCTCGAGTAAGAAGCGCCCGCTTACCAACTAGGCTACTCCGCAACCCTAAAAATGCATACAGAGAATCAGTTAAAAATAAGTAAATAATTAATACCGTTGGTTTAAGGACGTAGTAATTCGGATATAACACAACTGCTTTTAAGATAATTGAAGAAAAAATATAAATCTCTCGGACCGGCGGCGGCGGAACCGTGCGAGACATCTGGAACGAAAGCTGCTTTCGAAAATACGTCGCACATAAAATTGGATAACTGACGTAAAAGTACTCTCGCCTTCGCCGTCGAGAATCGCCTTGTCAGGCCGATTATTTTCAGTACGACATTATCCAACACTCGATCCAACGTATGCACCTGGTCCAAATGACAGTTCATCCGGCATTATGAGAGTTGCGGACACGTCTGCCAGTTCTGGCGTTTCTATTTCAAGAAACAAGAACAAGAAAACTTCGCTCGTACTCTTGTTAAATTGCAAAAGGATTAGTTAACAATTTTTAATATATATGGTATACTATTAGCTCCCGCGGCGCGAATGCCCGCGATTGAAAATAAAAAAGTTTGCTAGCCTGTTGAACATGATAGGCATATTTGCGCACTGCTCTGATCCCCGAAGGAATACGGCGATTGTACACAGCCTATAACAATCCTTAGCTGTTACAGAATACCACAATTCTTCAGTGAAAACCCCTTGTGAATTAATTGAAAGAAATATAAAGTGTTTATTACCTTAAATTAATGTATACTTATAAAGATAAACGTGATAAACCTAAGAGTAGATGGGAAAAGGCGACCACACAGCTTAAGTCCAGGTCACAAGATTGTGGAACTGGACGCTGAATTTAAGTTGAGTAGAATTGAATAGTTCTCAAGTTGTAAGCGAACATCAAATGCCGATGGCGAATGGCATACATCAAAGGTTACATAGTTATGCGCATATAGTTAACGATTTTCTGCGTTATCTTCAAGGATTTAAAGAATTTGTAAAAATAACCTCTGCCTGATTTTAAGGTTTCTTCTTATTTTTTGAAGCTCTAACCATGCATCACACAACAATATACAGAAAACACGCGCATATCGCACAGTTACATTTTTCCCCAGTCCGAAAAAGTAGCTTGTAGCGAGACCAAGGTGAACCTGTGTTGTGATCCATTTCATATTCCCAACCAAAATGGAACTTGGAATGAGGCAGGAATGGCCGAAATTTTGAGTAGTTTAACAATTTCACAATTCAATTCGATTCAACCCTTCTGGGTTGACATCGAGCAAGACCAAAGGCCACGCTGCGTTCTTTCAACGTATCTAAATATCTTGGAGCGACGCCGAAGGCCGTGTGTACTAAACTATTTTCAACGATATATACCTGACTATTTCTCTTGCAAAACAAATTTAGTAACTTATAGCGAGCTTGAAAGCCGAGCTGTGTGTGTCACAGTCACAACACAATTAATTACGACCTTAACGGTAACGTTTGCATGAAACAAGGATGGAAGGTGTAAGGTAGTAGGACACCTCCCCCCAACCATGAATGAAGCAATATGATGACCACGTTGCATCTTTCCGACCACTTTCTAATCTTCTCTATAGTTTGCGAGCGCACACTTTGTCCAATACTTCGAGTTTTTAGCCTGCGATTTTTTCAAACTACGAGTACCTAGGTAATTATTATTCTCGTATAAAAAAAGCCATTCAAATGGTGTAACTTCAGTAATATCAAAAGATAAATCTCGGCCAATTACCTAATAAATTCTGTATTGGGGACTCCTCATCGAAGAAACTGTGAATGATCACAAAGAGCACCCGAGTGACCGCTTCAATTGAGGCGCGGATTTAAGTGGCTTTTTGTACGTCGTAATGGATATCGGGCAACGTCAATAAACCCATTTAAAGGAACCATTCGAGAGTGGAGTTGAGAGTGAGGAGGCCAATAGTAGCGTTCATCTGAACTTGAGCTTCAAATATAATATAATGCTACAGATTGGCTTTCAAGTTCGGTGAAAATGCCCACCTGTTTCAGTATAATAGATATGAAATGATGCTTAAAATAATGTTAATTTTATGCATTACACAATAACATAAAATTCAGAATTATGCTTAATAAACTCACTTAGGCTTACATAACATACATAAAACTTATATGTACCTAAAAGGTAATAAAACGAGGGATTCGCACGTAACGCGATAAGCGACATTTACCTTCTCCACTCCAAGTAACAAATAAACGTAATGCAGCATGATAACGCGATGTACACACGTGTATTTATATACTTAAATATAATAACTATGAGTATGGTATGTATGCAACACGAGAAACCCTATCTCGAACCCAAATAGTCGGGTAAAAACTGGAAATGAGAGAGAAGACAACGTCAAAACGAGTAAATCTTCTAATAGTTTCTTAGTTTATTTCTTCCAGTAATTCATTCTCAGTTGTGAAAATTACCCCGACTCCATTTATTTTACAATCCCACATTCTGACTCTCGTAGTAACCGCAGTAGTATTTTTTTAGTCTCATGTGAAAATTACCTAGTAATCACAGCAAAATGCTACGTTAGGCGATCGTGTTGGTGTGCAGGGCGATAATTACGAAACTATTACAATTACGATACTAGAAGCGGTCGCGCGCCTAATCATTTCCACTCTATAGTGTCTCATGGGCACGTATAGGTTAGACGGCGAGTGTGAGTGAACACGTTGCTCTCCTCTCACAGCAAGAGTACAACGTCGAGTTTCGGAATTGTCGCCCAGGCGCGGCGGTGCTGAGTGGCGGAGGCGTGTGGCCGTGTTTCTTATCTCCCGCACGCCTTCTGAAGGTCAGCTGATTGACACGCCAACCTCACACAGAGCCGGTGGAACTGCGAGGCATCAGTAGCGCCACGAAACCAATAGATCTGGCCGGCAGGTCGCCAAGGAAAATGAGGACAAGGACAAAGTCAATCAACAGCGTCCTGATAACAAGAATCAAAGATTACAGTTAGTACCTACAAATAAATATTTTGAAAAATAGTATTTTTTTTTATATTTTAAATTGTATAGTCAGTCGGTGTTTGACTCCAGTCGTGCTTGCAGCATCGACGGAGTCTAAGACAACGCTTGATCGAGTACCACGTCCGCCTCAACAAGTGCTTGTTGACCCTACTCTTGAAGGCCCCAACGTCAGGGGAACTGAAGAAGATCTTCGCAGGGATATGATTCCACATCTTGGACGTGCTTATTAGGAATGAGTTACGAGTTCTCGAACCGCTTGGTTCGGCATTTCGACGCGTCGACGACAAATGGATGGAGACAAACCCCACCGACGGGCAGATCGATATTGAATTGCACAACTACATTGCTATATAAAATATAAATTTAATTTAGTTTAAAAATATGGTTTCATGTGTACACATTCCAAATTAAACACTCTGAAATCTGAACCCGCATATGCAGGGTGTGTGAGACGACTCAACAGAAATGTCTGACCGGTACGGGCCATGGCCAACCCTCACCACACTCACACCAACCCTCGTTAATATTTAAGTTAGTTTAATATAAGTTTGTAATTGTGTCACTCTTTCGGAAATAAAATAAATTTGAATTTGAAAAAAAAATGTCAAAAAAAGCAATACTTTTTATTAAAAAATAAAAACTCTTACCACAACATTGAGTAAGCGATTGTGAACTTTATTGCTTCGCGCATAATTTAATAAAAAGTATAATTAATTTCGGTTTAGGGATCGCCTTAAATTAGTTATACTCGTAGTTCAAATAAATGATTTTTTTTATAGATAACCATCATGGATGGCAGTGCCCAACATTTGCGAAAACACGCTCAGAGAGGCCATGCCATATATAAGGCGGACGAAAAGGTCTTCGTCCAAACTATTAAGACGCCTTTTGAAGATCCCTAGGTTATAGGTGGTAGGGCGGACTCACTGGTGATAAGTATTGCATTATTATAAAGAACTGATGTCAGTTGTTACTGTTAAATAAACTATTCCACATAAAATGTCTGAAATGTGTTTAGTATGATTTTTTATTTGGCGACGATAAAATAGGCTATATAGAAAAAAAGAAGAAGAACCAATTGGAACGCGTGCATTGCTGGTCTTGCGAACCTGCATACCAGGATTCCAAAAGACGGGGAAGCAGAGGAAATCAGCAGAGACATGTCTGGTGCAGACAAGTTGGATAATTTCGACCCGCCCACAGGGAAATGGAGCCTGTACGTAGAGAAAGACTAGAACAATACTTTCTAGTGAACGACACAGCTGAGGATCGCAAGGTAGCGACGCTGATCACACTGATTGGTAGCGAGACTTACGAGCTGCTGGCCAACCTGTCTTTCCAATACCAGCGAAGAGAAAATTTCCGGAAATTGTGGCATTGATACAAGAACAGTTGAAGCCTGCAAGGTATCCTGACTATTCCTGACACACCTTTGCCGCTTCGTGCACTCTTATAATATTCTTCACACATGCCCGACGAGCATGTACGGATACTGCGCACTTGCCCCTTTTTGAGAACATGATCGATCTGTTCTAGGTACGTGCGTCTAGTGCGACCTTTCCCGACTCTTCCACTCACATTACATAGCTCCAAAAATTTCTTCCGGCAGTCTTCTATTATCCATTCTTTTAACATGACCGAACCACCGAAACATTCCTTCCTCAATACTTGTCACTATTATCTTCTTTCAGACGACCACGCTCTCGAACTTACAAATTTCTCAATCTGTCTTTCATTGTGACTCCACCAAGGACTCCACACATAATCCACAACGCGAACATTTCCACAGCATTTATTCTGCTTTCGTGCTTCGTCTGCCATACCCAACTTTCACTCCCGTACATCAGTGTAGCGACCAGCACACCACCATGGACAGCCAAAACTGCGCTATTGGACATAGTTTGGCTGCTCATAATAGCAGTAAATATATAGAGTAAAATGTTTGAATTGTGTGCACGTCACCGTGGACACACTGCATAGAGCATATGCGCTGAACATAGCTTATGAGTTATGAGTGATATTTGAATAGGAAATAGACTTTATCTTTAAATAAATTAATATATATATATATATAAATTAATAACATAAGTATATATTAATAACATATAATTAATTATAATTATGTCCAAAAAGAGCACTAACCTTCACATTATTAGTTATCTTCTAAAAGTCATTCTATAACTCATTCCTCCCTTCACTATTAGCATTATATAGCATTAGTACAAGTAAATTTACGGCGGCAATAACGCTAACTTAGTTTGCTATTTTTGCTTAGTTTGTTATTAATGAAATAATGTAATAACGTTAATTATGAAATAATGTAGCATATTTGGCCTGCGTTTCACATTATATTGCATAATTAATAGTCGTTCTTCTTTTCTGTAATTTCTTTGTTTTACTATTTTCTTTCATTTAGTCATATACCAGGTTTCACGATACTATAAACATTGTTAGATTTAATTTTATTTATATTCAACAGGCTAGGCTTAAAACCAGCGGCCCTTGTTACTCACGAGGGCCATGTGCTGTGCCTACGCCCTTTCCATTGTTTATTTTTATCTGTGGGAAGCAGTTTAAAAAAAAATTATCTACCTGTGTCATCAATGGAAATAAACCTTTCTTATTCTTATTCTATAATTAAATATAACAAATATATTTCGAAAATAATTATCTTTTTTATATTATGCAATCTGAATTCAGAAATTACATATGATCTCCAAAAAATCATATGAAATAAATTTATGAGATAATTTTTTTTTAAATACACAAGTACTCAGATTGTCTCCCAAAATTATAGATTCCGTACTAAGTACAATTTTACTTATAACAATAATGCAATTTATTCATGATGTTAAACACTTACCTATTGAAGTAATCATAATTATTCCTGGTGCCCCAAAAGCAACGGAATAACAGTCCTTATCACCAAAACACTGGATTTCTGAGCGTAGTAATGGCGAGACCGTTTTAGATATAAGACTCCCAAAACACAGCGTGAAGTACAGCACCATGAAATATACAGCTAAATGTTTTTCTTGTCGTGGAACTTCGAACTGATCTCCACCGAAGGCAGCAACGCATGGCTTTATTCCACCAGCACCGAAACTTACTAATAGTAATCCGATCATTGTACACATTCTAAAAAGAACACAACAATTAATAATAAATAATAAAAGATAATAAAGCGAACCGGAAATTTAAAAAAAAGTACATATTATTTTTTTTCCAAATTTTAGAATTTTTCTTTCTAAGCACGTTTACTTCCTAAATATTCAACAGATGATTCAGAACAAAAAAAAAATTAAGCTATTGCCCCCGACCAGGGCCTAGATTCTGGGAATTCCGTGGGTATAAAATACTTTTCAAATTATCGCGGTCGTTAAATAACATTTTGAAATTTTTCGGCTCAGCGTCTTTATCGGATTGTTCCGACGTTTCGAACAGAGCGTCCTGTTCATGGTCACGGAGACGTCCGCTAACTACGAGCTTAGAAAACGTACTGACGTTCGGAACAATCTGATAAAGACTTATTTGTTAGTATTTCTCCATATTTATTTTAAAACAACACTTGTCACAATTAAAAATAAATTAAAAAAAAACCCAATGCCTGGACAATTTATTTCTTTTTTATTTATCAAGTATGTATTACAACTGTTTTATACAAGCAATGTATTCACATAATCCCACTCTTTTCATGATTTAAACACTTGTTTGTCTCTACTGTAAAAAGAGCTTTTTGGAGTAGTTGCAAAATAAGCTTTTCCATTGATGATTTAATAGTTATGCAAATTATTTTCCTCTATTTGACCCTTTTATTTAATGCAGACTATTTGAACGCATGGAGAGACTCAAATTTAAAAAAAATGTGAAAAAAACTCAAGTACAATTAAATAAAACTCACCGGCCAGGCATTGCAAGTTGCGGCACCGCAGTTAAAGCGATGAACAAATTACCAGTCGCATACACGAACATCATGTATAGAATAGTTCTGAAAATATATAAATAATTTACTAAAACACTTTTATAAATGTCGCCGAAAACTGGTTGAATCTGCTACCCAACTGAACGCCTAGGCGGTTTATTAATCGGCGCCGTTCAATTGATTGGATAAATGACGCTCAGCCAAGTGGTTAAAACAAACGTTTAACCAAAGGGCTGAACGTCGCTTAGACATTTGGTTAAATTTAATTGTAATGTACTGCTATTTCCTGAAAATTAAATTTTCGCTCCGACATGTTAATGGGTAGACATGGCTACTCCTTAAAGTGTATATAGAATCCTGAGACGCGGAGGGAGGACGAAGGTGCTGACATCCCGCAGCACCGGAGATAATGCAGAAGCTTGCACATTTTAAACAAACACACATTTTAACAAAACACACTAACATGATGCGATCAGCTCCTAACGCTATATTTTTAAATGACTGCTAGCGCTGCAGTGGTCGGAAAAAGAGCTATACATTTAAATGACCCGGCGTGTTTTCGTCAGCCGTTTCCAACGGGCTAGCTTTCAGTCAGCCAAGTCGTTGAAAGATGAGATAGACAAATTCTTACAACAATGACCCGCCTAGGCGTTTTATTGAATGGCGCCACTCAACTCTAGTTGGCAGCGACATCAACACCACCTTTAAATTGTAACTCAGACATATGCTGAAAAGAAATAAATAAATTAATAAAAATATTGTATTACTTACTTGAACTTTCCCAAATAACTGTCGGCAGTGATAGCTCCCAGTATAGGAAAAAAATATATTAAACTTGAGAACGTATGGTATATTTCAGTTGCTTCGTCATCCGAATACATTAGTTTGCTTTTTAGGTACAGTGTTAAAAACGCTGAAAAACACACACACATTTATTTAAACCACTTTTTTATGTATTATTTTTTAATTGTGTTATTTCATTTCTCTTGTACCTAGTAAGTACAAACTTACACGTACAACTTTTTTGTCCATCGATTACTTTTTTTTTTAAATTGAAAGCACGACTTATGGCGTCGAGCCACCCTGATGGTGACTAATGACGCCCATTTACATTCGGTTGTATGAGAGGGTTGCGAATGTTATGCCGGCTTGACAATTGCCTTTTCACGCCCCTCTTGAAGGATTCGAGACTGTAATATGTGCAGAGCATTCCAAAGTTTACCAGTTTTGTAGATGAAAAATCTACAGGACCCCAATCGGTCCTGTAGATATATGTAGCATCCGCGGTTGGCCCTATATAATCCTTGTCGTGGCTACGCGGACCAAATAAAAAGTTTAAACTTTTAAAGTGAAATGAAAACGATACTCAGGAAAATGATAGTTTGACAGGTATTTTACTTACCTTTCATGCCAGAGTATGAAAATCTTTCGCAGAATTCTGCGATAATAATAACCATCACGATTTTTGGAAATTTGTCATCTTTCTGCAAAATAAAAGAAAGACTTATCAACTTTGTATAGAACTTTTTTACAGGACTGTTTCAGAGAAAAGTACTAGTCAAAATATGTTGTCAAATGTTTTTTATTAAATTTTAGTTTTTCACTGAAATTAAAAAAAAAATATGTAAAAAGGTATATGAACATGTAAACACATGAGTTTCTGTCATTCACATTCATAGTTTTATAGCTTTGTTCGCACGTGACAAATTGCAAAAATTTATCAAAAAACACTTACTGCATTTTTATCATAATTACTATTTTCAAGATCTTTCTCCAGCTTCGCGGCCATGATAGCTTCTTTTGCGTCTGAATGAAGAAATGAAGACAGGTAGCACAGCCTCACTGTTATACTCGTTTCTTATCGTCT
Source organism: Adela reaumurella (assembly GCA_009867175.2). NCBI lineage: Eukaryota > Metazoa > Arthropoda > Insecta > Lepidoptera > Adelidae > Adela > Adela reaumurella. The sequence goes on along the minus strand of WYDE02196186.1, from coordinate 810 downwards.
TGATTAAATAATAGCGAAATTCTTAGGCACTTATCAACTTACCTCAAACCAATACGCGTGTCATGATAGTCATGAACGTCTTCAATTAATACAATTTCAGGGGTTTTAAAACTTTTTCAGGTCGCGCCGCCTTCATGACTCAAGAAATCAACACGTCCCATCTAATACTGCATTTGTGTTAGGAATATCCAGCGGTAGCGTATACATGGGATTGAGTACCACCCATCCTTTCGTTCACTGTACACCAGTATCAGCTCATAGACCTCAAAATTAAACAACAAATTAACGCGCTAACGTGAAAGTTTAACTTTTTTACTTTAACTTTTTTTCTTATTCAAGTAACACAATATCCCCAGGGATAATGGGTGGCTTGAGAATTTCATAATGAGCTTTGAACGCGTACGAATTGAAACTATTTCGAGCGAAGCTAGCCCGAAAATTCTTGAAGAAGCAAGAATAAAATTATCGGAGACTGTTAATAATATGTTATAAAGCAGAAAATAGAAATCTTATCTAAATAATTGCGTAAGTGCCTAGCTTTTACCCGCGGATCCGCCAGTCGTATATAATCTTTCTCCGTCACCCCCAACCGCTTACCCCACGCCACGCCTACGCCCCGCCTACGCCACGCCTACGCCCCGCCTACGCCACGCCTACGCCCTGCCTAAGCCCCGCCTACGCCACGCCTACGCCACGCCTACGCCCCGCCTACGCCCAGCCTACGCCACGCCTACGCCACGGCTACGCCACGCCTACGCCACGCTGCCGGGGGCGGCGCCTGAGCCGCGCGGCGGGGGGGGGGGGGGGGGC